>CALYLW010001729.1:99463-124971 GCA_944989445.1 Ampullaceana balthica | reverse complement strand
GGTGTCTGCGTGGGTTGCGGTTGTATGCGTGGGTTGTGGTTGTATGCGTGGGGTTGTGGTTGTATGTGTGGGTTGTGGTTGTATGCGTGGGGTTGTGGTTGTATGCGTGGGGTTGTGGTTGTATGAGTGTGTTGTGGTTGTATGCGTGGGGTTGTGGTTGTATGCGTGGGGTTGTGGTTGTATGCGTGGGGTTGTGGTTGTATGCGTGGGGTTGTGGTTGTATGCGTGGGTTGTGGTTGTATGCGTGGGGTTGTGGTTGTATGCGTGGGGTTGTGGTTGTATGCGTGGGTTGTGGTTGTATGCGTGGGTTGTGGTTGAATTCGTCGGTGGGTGTCTGCGTGGGTTGTGGTTGTATGCGTGTGTTGTGGTTGTATGCGTGGGGTTGTGGTTGTATGAGTGTGTTGTGGTTGTATGCGTGGGGTTGTGGTTGTATGCGTGGGGTTGTGGTTGTATGCGTGGGGTTGTGGTTGTATGCGTAGGGTTGTGGTTGTATGCGTGGGTTGTGGTTGTATGCGTGGGGTTGTGGTTGTATGCGTGGGGTTGTGGTTGTATGTGTGGGGTTGGGGTTGTATGCGTGGGCCGTGGTTGTATGTGTGGGGTTGTGGCTGAATTCGTCTGTGGAATTAGTATGTGGCGATGTAGGCTGACTTGAAGATCTGCTCCAACTCTTACCATTAAATATCAAATGCCAGAAATTTTTTTACGGCAGCGATATCTCAACAGAAATCATTAAAACGACGTTTTTTCCGGTATTTTTAAATCGGTTCCCTATGAGTATGACCAATGAACATGATGAATCCTAGAATACTGGATTGAAAAAGTAGTACTAATTGCCCCCGCCCTTCGGGGTCATCATGTGATTAGAACAATGACCAACTCAAATATACATCCATCTGAGAATACTTCTTCTGGTTTGACAAAGCAGCGAATGGCCAGGGACTGTAATGAACGATTTTCATTGATCTAATCTAAGCAATTCCCTAATGTATCTAATCGTGCAGATCCTGGTGGGTTCACCGTCATAAACCGTGGGCCAATAAAGTTGAAAATAGAATTGCGTTAGAAATAGAAATGAACTCCAAAAGGTGCCCGACCCGACACACCCACACACACCTTAAACGAAGGATTAAACAAGACACGAAACGATCTTTTACGACATTGTTCAGCATCGCCTCTATCTGCAGCATATCACGGCGCAGGTAGCGTCTCCTTCTCTCCTGGCACGATGGCTCTAGTTTTATTGATGCTAAACCGGTGGTGTGAGATGGCGCCTGATGATACAAGCTCGGTGTCTCATATCACACAACACGAGAGATCGCGAGACAACTCGAACTGTCCTCGGGCACGGATGATTTGTTTTATGGACGGAGAAGTATAACTACGATATTTTATTATTTATGGGAGCTGCTCATGGAGTGGCAAGACCTGCACCACTTAAAGATAATAGAACCCGATGAAGGGAATGTCGTCACTTTTGAAGTCTGCAAGAAAACTTAGCGGTGCTGCTCACTGGCAGGCGCTTGGTGATACTTATATCCCGGCATCCGTGGAAATTTCAATGATAAATTTAATACAAAATAGAAAATTCTTAACAAATTGAACCGAACTATCCAGGCTCGTAAAATTGTATTAATTAAACTAGTGCGTCACCCATCAAAAGTGACGGAAGTTTTCAAAATAAATACACATCAGAATAAAAAAATAATGTAATACAGAACTTTCATTTATTTAATTTATTTTTTATTTCATTCATTTATTTTCATATTGGAGAATTTTACGCGGACGTTCGAAAAGAGTTATTTTTTGGTGCAGTAATTTGGTGCGCTGCTTTCTAAAATAAGTAGCGTCACGGACAGACGGGACAGACGAGACGTGACATGCATTGCAAATTATTAATTATAAATTAAGTACATAATCAGTCATTCATGTCTACACACATACGCACGCACGAAAGCATGCGCACACACATATACACATGAAGCACGTGGTTTTAATTTAAGGATGTTTGCGATGTTAATTCTTAATGATTGTATGTTTCACTGTTTAACTTGAAAGTAAAATGCCACGAGCTAATAGCATGCGTGTGAAGCAAAAGTCTTAAATTACCGCCTATAGAAAGGCAGGGGGATGAGTACATATTTATCAACTGATGCTCACATTTTTTCACCGGTCGTATTTTTGTTTGAAAAAATATCAAACACAGGTTAAAAAGAAGAAATGTAAAAGGTTAAATATTAAATGAAAGTATTTTTAAGCAATGAAGATTAAAGAGCAGAGTCGACAACTCACTACTATGTGCCCCACAGTACACCGTGTGCCGCTTGAGTGACGGTCCTTGGTTTTTTTTTGGATTTTTTTCCAGAACAAGTGTGGAATAAAATGGGCCGTACATAAAGTACGTCACGCTATTTTTGATCATTTTTAACACCCGCCTCCCCCTTGTCACAAACTTTCACAACTTTCGGACCCCTCCCCTTAAAGTATGTCACACTTTCGAACAAAAAAAATTTTTATTAACAAATAATTCAAATTTTATCTAAAACATTGCCTGACCCCGCTGACACAAGTGGTCACACTTTGTTACACCCCCCCCTCCGGAGCGTGACGTACTTTATGGGCGGCCCCTAAGATGTTGCTGTCGTAGTTTTATGGAGAGGTGCTGCGGCGGTTGGGAAGTGCGGCTGATAACTTTCTCAAACAGGTCCATACTTTAAGACGACCATTGATGAGTTCACACAGATGGGACGACCGTTGATGAGTTCACACAGATGGGACGACCGTTGATGAGTTCACACAGATGGGACGACCATTGATGAGTTCACACAAATGGGACGACCGTTGATAGAGTTCACACAGATGGGACGACCATTGATTAGTTCACACAGATGGGACGACCGTTGATGAGTTCACACAAATGGGACGACCGTTGATGAGTTCACACAAATGGGATGACAGTTGATAGAGTTCACATAAATGGGACGACCGTTGATGAGTTCACACAAATGGGACGACCGTTGATGAGTTCACACAAATGGGACGACCGTTGATGAGTTCACACAAATGGGATGACAGTTGATAGAGTTCACATAAATGGGACGACCATTGATGAGTTCACACAAATGGAATGACAGTTGATAGAGTTCACATAAATGGGACGACCGTTGATGAGTTCACACAAATGGGACGACCGTTGATGAGTTCACACAAATTGGATGACAGTTGATAGAGTTCACATAAATGGGACGACCGTTGATAAGTTCACACAAATGGGACGACCGTTGATGAGTTCACACAAATGGGATGACAGTTGATAGAGTTCACATGAATGGGAAGACCATTGATGAGTTCACACAAATGGGACGACCATTGATGAGTTCACACAGATGGGCCGACAGTTGATAGAGTTCACATGAATGGGAAGACCATTGATGAGTTCACACAAATGGGACGACCATTGATGAGTTCACACAGATGGGCCGACAGTTGATAGAGTTCACATGAATGGGAAGACCATTGATGAGTTCACACAAATGGGACGACCGTTGATAAGTTCACACAAATGGGACGACCATTGATGAGTTCACACAAATGGGACGACAGTTGATAGAGTTCACATGAATGGGAAGACCATTGATGAGTTCACACAAATGGGACGACCATTGATGAGTTCACACAAATGGGACGACCATTGATGAGTTCACACAAATGGGCCGACCATTGATGAGTTCACACAAATGGGACGACAGTTGATAGAGTTCACATGAATGGGAAGACCATTGATGAGTTCACACAAATGGGACGACCATTGATGAGTTCACACAAATGGGACGACCGTTGATGAGTTCACACAAATGGGCCGACCGTTGATAGAGTTCACACAAATGGGACGACCATTAATGAGTTCACATAAATGGGACGACCGTTGATGAGTTCACACAAATGGGACGACCATTGATGAGTTCACACAAATGGGACGACCATTGATGAGTTCACACAAATGGGACGACCGTTGATAGAGTTCACATAAATGAGACGACCGTTGATGAGTTCACACAAATGGGACGACCATTGATGAGTTCACACAAATGGGACGACCGTTGATAGAGTTCACACAAATGGGACGACCATTAATGAGTTCACATAAATGGGACGACCGTTGATGAGTTCACACAAATGGGACGACCATTGATGAGTTCACACAGATGGGATGACAGTTGATGAGTTCACACAAATGGGATGACAGTTGATAGAGTTCACATAAATGGGACGACCGTTGATGAGTTCACACAAATGGGATGACAGTTGATAGAGTTCACATGAATTTGACGACCATTGATGAGTTCACACAAATGGGCCGACCATTGATGAGTTCACACAGATGGGACGACCATTGATGAGTTCACACAGATGGGACGACCATTGATGAGTTCACATGAATGGGACGACCATTGATGAGTTCACACAGATGGGACGACCGTTGATGAGTTCACACAAATGGGACGACCATTGATGAGTTCACACAAATGGGACGACAGTTGATAGAGTTCACACAAATGGGACGACCATTGATGAGTTCACACAAATGGGACGACAGTTGATAGAGTTCACACAAATGGGACGACCGTTGATAGAGTTCACACAGATGGGACGACCATTGATTAGTTCACACAGATGGGACGACCATTGATGAGTTCACTCAGATGGGACGACCGTTGATGAGTTCACACAAATGGGACGACCATTGATGAGTTCACACAAATGGGACGACCATTGTTGAGTTCACACAAATGGGACGACCATTGATGAGTTCACACAAATGGGACGACCATTGATGAGTTCACACAAATGGGACGACCATTGATGAGTTCACACAAATGGGACGACCGTTGATAGAGTTCACACAAATGGGACGACCATTAATGAGTTCACATAAATGGGACGACCGTTGATGAGTTCACACAAATGGGACGACCGTTGATAGAGTTCACACAAATGGGACGACCATTAATGAGTTCACATAAATGGGACGACCGTTGATGAGTTCACACAAATGGGCCGACCGTTGATAGAGTTCACACAAATGGGACGACCATTAATGAGTTCACATAAATGGGACGACCGTTGATGAGTTCACACAAATGGGACGACCATTGATGAGTTCACACAAATGGGACGACCGTTGATAGAGTTCACATAAATGGGACGACCGTTGATGAGTTCACACAAATGGGACGACCATTGATGAGTTCACATAAATGGGACGACCATTAATGAGTTCACATAAATGGGACGACCGTTGATAGAGTTCACACAAATGGGACGACCATTAATGAGTTCACATAAATGGGACGACCGTTGATGAGTTCACACAAATGGGCCGACCGTTGATGAGTTCACACAAATGGGACGACCATTGATGAGTTCACACAAATGGGACGACCATTGTTGAGTTCACACAAATGGGACGACCATTGATGAGTTCACACAAATGGGACGACCATTGATGAGTTCACACAAATGGGACGACCATTGATGAGTTCACACAAATGGGACGACCGTTGATAGAGTTCACACAAATGGGACGACCATTAATGAGTTCACATAAATGGGACGACCGTTGATGAGTTCACACAAATGGGACGACCGTTGATAGAGTTCACACAAATGGGACGACCATTAATGAGTTCACATAAATGGGACGACCGTTGATGAGTTCACACAAATGGGCCGACCGTTGATAGAGTTCACACAAATGGGACGACCATTAATGAGTTCACATAAATGGGACGACCGTTGATGAGTTCACACAAATGGGACGACCATTGATGAGTTCACACAAATGGGACGACCGTTGATAGAGTTCACATAAATGGGACGACCGTTGATGAGTTCACACAAATGGGACGACCATTGATGAGTTCACATAAATGGGACGACCATTAATGAGTTCACATAAATGGGACGACCGTTGATAGAGTTCACACAAATGGGACGACCATTAATGAGTTCACATAAATGGGACGACCGTTGATGAGTTCACACAAATGGGCCGACCGTTGATAGAGTTCACACAAATGGGACGACCATTAATGAGTTCACATAAATGGGACGACCGTTGATGAGTTCACACAAATGGGACGACCATTGATGAGTTCACACAAATGGGACGACCGTTGATAGAGTTCACATAAATGGGACGACCGTTGATGAGTTCACACAAATGGGACGACCATTGATGAGTTCACACAAATGGGACGACCGTTGATAGAGTTCACACAAATGGGACGACCATTAATGAGTTCACATAAATGGGACGACCGTTGATGAGTTCACACAGATGGGATGACAGTTGATGAGTTCACACAAATGGGATGACAGTTGATAGAGTTCACATAAATGGGACGACCGTTGATGAGTTCACACAAATGGGATGACAGTTGATAGAGTTCACATGAATTTGACGACCATTGATGAGTTCACACAAATGGGCCGACCATTGATGAGTTCACACAGATGGGACGACCATTGATGAGTTCACACAAATGGGACGACCATTGATGAGTTCACACAAATGGGACGACCGTTGATAGAGTTCACACAAATGGGACGACCATTAATGAGTTCACATAAATGGGACGACCGTTGATGAGTTCACACAAATGGGACGACCGTTGATAGAGTTCACACAAATGGGACGACCATTAATGAGTTCACATAAATGGGACGACCGTTGATGAGTTCACACAAATGGGCCGACCGTTGATAGAGTTCACACAAATGGGACGACCATTAATGAGTTCACATAAATGGGACGACCGTTGATGAGTTCACACAAATGGGACGACCATTGATGAGTTCACACAAATGGGACGACCGTTGATAGAGTTCACATAAATGGGACGACCGTTGATGAGTTCACACAAATGGGACGACCATTGATGAGTTCACATAAATGGGACGACCATTAATGAGTTCACATAAATGGGACGACCGTTGATAGAGTTCACACAAATGGGACGACCATTAATGAGTTCACATAAATGGGACGACCGTTGATGAGTTCACACAAATGGGCCGACCGTTGATAGAGTTCACACAAATGGGACGACCATTAATGAGTTCACATAAATGGGACGACCGTTGATGAGTTCACACAAATGGGACGACCATTGATGAGTTCACACAAATGGGACGACCGTTGATAGAGTTCACATAAATGGGACGACCGTTGATGAGTTCACACAAATGGGACGACCATTGATGAGTTCACACAAATGGGACGACCGTTGATAGAGTTCACACAAATGGGACGACCATTAATGAGTTCACATAAATGGGACGACCGTTGATGAGTTCACACAGATGGGATGACAGTTGATGAGTTCACACAAATGGGATGACAGTTGATAGAGTTCACATAAATGGGACGACCGTTGATGAGTTCACACAAATGGGATGACAGTTGATAGAGTTCACATGAATTTGACGACCATTGATGAGTTCACACAAATGGGCCGACCATTGATGAGTTCACACAGATGGGACGACCATTGATGAGTTCACACAGATGGGACGACCATTGATGAGTTCACATGAATGGGACGACCATTGATGAGTTCACACAGATGGGACGACCGTTGATGAGTTAACACAAATGGGATGACCATTGATGAGTTCACACAAATGGGACGACAGTTGATAGAGTTCACACAAATGGGACGACCATTGATGAGTTCACACAAATGGGAAGACAGTTGATAGAGTTCACACAAATGGGACGACCGTTGATAGAGTTCACACAGATGGGACGACCATTGATTAGTTCACACAGATGGGACGACCATTGATGAGTTCACTCAGATGGGACGACCGTTGATGAGTTCACACAAATGGGACGACCATTGATGAGTTCACACAAATGGGACGACAGTTGATAGAGTTCACACAAATGGGACGACCGTTGATGAGTTCACACAAATGGGACGACCATTGATGAGTTCACACAGATGGGACGACAGTTGATAGAGTTCACACAAATGGGACGACAGTTGATAGAGTTCACACAAATGGGATGACAGTTGATAGAGTTCACACAAATGGGCCGACCATTGATGAGTTCACACAAATGGGATGACAGTTGATGAGTTCACACAAATGGGACGACCATTGATGAGTTCACACAAATGGGACGACCATTGATGAGTTCACACAAATGGGACGACCATTGATAAGTTCACACAAATGGGACAACCATTGATAAGTTCACACAAATGGGCCGACCGTTGATAGAGTTCACACAGATGGGACGACCATTGATTAGTTCACACAGATGGGACGACCATTGATGAGTTCACTCAGATGGGACGACCATTGATTAGTTCACACAGATGGGACGACCATTGATTAGTTCACACAGATGGGACGACCATTGATTAGTTCACACAGATGGGACGACCATTGATGAGTTCACTCAGATGGGACGACAGTTGATAGAGTTCACACAAATGGGACGACCATTGATGAGTTCACACAAATGGGATGACAGTTGATAGAGTTCACACAAATGGGACGACAGTTGATAGAGTTCACACAAATGGGACGACCATTGATGAGTTCACACAAATGGGATGACAGTTGATAGAGTTCACACAAATGGGACGACAGTTGATAGAGTTCACACAAATGGGACGACAGTTGATAGAGTTCACACAAATGGGACGACAGTTGATAGAGTTCACACAAATGGGACGACAGTTGATAGAGTTCACACAAATGGGACGACCATTGATGAGTTCACACAAATGGGATGACAGTGATAGAGTTCACACAAATGGGACGACAGTTGATAGAGTTCACACAAATGGGACGACAGTTGATAGAGTTCACACAAATGGGACGACAGTTGATAGAGTTCACACAAATGGGACGACAGTTGATAGAGTTCACACAAATGGGACGACCATTGATGAGTTCACACAAATGGGATGACAGTTGATAGAGTTCACACAAATGGGACGACCATTGATGAGTTCACACAAATGGGACGACAGTTGATAGAGTTCACACAGATGGGACGACAGTTGATAGAGTTCACACAAATGGGACGACAGTTGATAGAGTTCACACAAATGGGATGACCATTGATGAGTTCACACAAATGGGATGACAGTTGATGAGTTCACACAAATGGGACGACCATTGATGAGTTCACACAAATGGGACGACCATTGATGAGTTCACACAAATGGGACGACCATTGATAAGTTCACACAAATGGGACGACCATTGATAAGTTCACACAAATGGGCCGACCGTTGATAGGGTTCACACAGATAGGACGACCATTGATTAGTTCACACAGATGGGACGACCATTGATGAGTTCACTCAGATGGGACGACCATTGATGAGTTCACTCAGATGGGACGACCGTTGATGAGTTCACACAAATGGGACGACCATTGATGAGTTCACACAAATGGGACGACAGTTGATAGAGTTCACTCAAATGGGACGACCGTTGATGAGTTCACACAAATGGGACGACAATTGATGAGTTCACACAGATGGGACGACAGTTGATAGAGTTCACACAAATGGGACGACAGTTGATAGAGTTCACACAAATGGGATGACAGTTGATAGAGTTCACACAAATGGGCCGACCATTGATGAGTTCACACAAATGGGATGACAGTTGATGAGTTCACACAAATGGGACGACCATTGATGAGTTCACACAAATGGGACGACCATTGATAAGTTCACACAAATGGGCTGACCATTGATAAGTTCACACAAATGGGACGACCATTGATAAGTTCACACAAATGGGCCGACCATTGATAAGTTCACACAAATAGGACGACCATTCACTGAAATTCATTAATCTTCTCACGGAGCGAAGTCTTCACAATAATCATGTAGGACAGATAAGCCTCTGTGCATGGGGTAGTGTATAAACATGTTTCATTGCATTGTCAACACTGCTGGGAACACATCACATGCCCCTCTGTTCAATTGACAGCGACAACAGAAGTGCTTAGTTCACATGCTGTAACCCTTTACTGAATTTAACATAAACAAAAATTTAAAAAACTTGTTGTTTTGAAAGTGTGTGTGTGTGTGTGGGGTTGCTCTTCTGTTTGTAAAGAAAACAATGGTCGGCTGCCCGATTTTAACGTCATTCATAACTTGGCTGGCAGCTTGAACAATGAGAATATTATCTCACAGTCACAGCAAGGGACACACACACTAGAAGTGCATGGGGCATTCAAAACCAAGGTCTTAATGCTCTGGGGACACACAGCTTGAAGCTCGACTTTGTATCTTTACCGTGTTGACGTAAGGCATAACTGAGAGCTTTGTTCTGTAATTGTACCACTCCATAAATAATAATTGCCGAATCTCGGCTCACACTTAGCTATGCTATTTAGAGTTAACGACATGTATATGTAAAATGTAAACATTTGTTTCCTCGTCAACATTTCGTTAAAAAAATTATTGTTAAGCTATTTAAAAGTACATTGCTATTATAAGAATAAATAGCTTGAATCCGAGGTCCGATCGGTGAGTCAGTGCCGAAAATAGTTTCAAGCACTTTCAACCCACAATTTACGCTTGGGGAAAACGAAGAAATTTCACCATTCTTTATGCACCTTCTTATTATTCAAAAATAAGCCTAGGACTTAAGATGAAAATTATAGAGATATGCGCACCTGAATGGGTTTTCCCGTTTCGGGCCATTCACATTTCCTTGAACCAACACGATACGTGACGCAGTTCACACAGCAATCTGTCATTAGAGCTGCTAATTTAACAACAATGTCTATCATTAAGACACGTCCTTGAAAATTAAAAAAAAATATATCGGTCTCTCAGTTGGATGGGTTAACGCCGGATTAAAAGATTCCAGCCGTAGGATCAATACGGCTATCTTTCGGATTAACCAACAACGTCCGAAACTTTATTTGTGTTAATTTTAACTTTTCCGAAATTGACCCCTTTCATGTGTGGGTGGGAAATTCATTGGCAGTGTCGTTTCTAAATTTTATTACAATAAAATGGAGGTCCCAATACATCTGAAAAAGGGAGTTCACCCAATGGCAGTGACACATTCGGCCCAGGAGAAAATGGCCCAACAGTGCCGCCCGAATGTGCCGTCCATACTATTCGGTTTTCGTCAAATTTCCCAGAAAGGCATATAGGGCTTGTCATTTCTACAGTGAAATCTATTAATAGAAACATCCGGTGTTTTTAGGTAGACAAATTTCATAAAATTTATTAAAAGATACGAGTCAATATGTAAATGTTTGTATATTGGGAAGGAAGTATCTTATCAGCTATGTGTTAATTCTTCTTTAATTTCAGACTGCTTCTTGGACTTGAACAAGAAAAAACAGTTTCGTAATAATTGCTATGCTAACTATTTTGAGAACTTTTTTTATTCTTCTGTATGTATGCTTAAAAACATTGTTCCGCTAAAATTGTAGTCTTAAAATATAACAGTGCACAATGAGTTATGACGTTTTCCGGTCTTAGAAATGACAAGCCCTATTGTGGCAAATTAGCCTCGTTTCATTTGAGGTGACTTGATTGATTGGCAACATAACACGATTCCTTTCACATTTCAAAGTCTAACAATCTCAAGTTCCTGGGACAAAAATAACTCTTCCAAAGCATCGTTAGACACATTGATATTATGTATATAGATTCTGAAATAATAACAATAATAATACATTGATAATTTATATATCGCTGTACCCCAGTAAGGAACTCGGCTCACATCGCTTTACATAATAATAATAACCTACATATTAAGTATTAATGCATTTAATAAAAATTCATATCCTAACAACCACATAAATGACAGTACGGTAACATAAACTACTTTTATCGTTAGAAGAAATACATACTTTTAATTTTTTCTAAATACCTCGCTCTTTTTTTTTCAAGAAGACTCTTAATGTTTATCTAATGCTGGACTTGGTATCAAAACTGGGTAAACAAAAATAATTTAATATTTATTGCAGTTATTTAGTTTAGAGACAAAGGCTGTTCGGAAGACGAATTGAGACGCAATTCTATACATCATGCATGAGGTGGCAAAACAAAGGTGTGGAAATATGAAACAATGTGATTGGAGGACCAGAGAGGGACATTGTAACACAATGCTACTGCTATCATAACATATGATTGACATGGCATAGTGGCATAAAGCTGACATCATGACTTAAGATTGAAATGATAGAAGGTTGAAGTAATGACATTAGCAAATGATTAAGCTGACACAATGACATAAGACGGACGTAATGATATAACGATGACAAATGACACAAAGCTGAGATAATGGCATACATTTGACATTAACATAAGGCTGATATATTGACATAAGGCTTACATATTGACATAAAGCTAACATAATGAAGATACCATGACACAATGCTGACATGGCGTAAGGCGGAAATTATGATCAATAGCCAAATAAAACTAATCACTCATTTCATTCCTGTGACCCCCTAGTAAGAGGTCCAGTAAGTGGTACAGTCACAGGTCCAGTAACGGATCCAGTAACAGGTCCGGTAACAGGTCCAGTAACAGGTCCACTAACAGGTCCAGTAACAGGTCCAGTAACAGGTCCATCCAGTAACAGATCCAGTAACAGGTCCAATAACAGGTCCAGTAACATGTCCACTAACAGGTCCAATAACAGGTCCATCCAGTAACAGATCCAGTAACAGGTCCAGTAACAGGTCCAGTAACAGGTCCACTAACAGGTCCAGTAATAGGTCCAGTAACAGATCCAGTAACAGGTCCAGTAACAGGTCCATGCAGTAACATGTCCAGTAGCAGGTCCAGTAAAAGGTCCAATAACAGGTCCAGTAAAAGATCCATGCAGTAACAGGACCAGTAACAGGTCCAGTACTAGGTTTATCTACCCCCCATTGTGATGTTAGAGTTAAAAATGTTTAGCTTTATCTGCTGTGTTACTGTTGTTCTTTTTTTCAAACTTAATTCAAATGTTGGAATCTTTAAAAAAAAACAAAACAAAACATTACGTAAGATCATCAGGCAAAAAACGGCCTTAGCAAGGTCGAGGCATGTCGTCACTGAGTGACAGATTTACAGTTCAGTGAGATTACAGCAGAGGAGTTGGTAAAAAAAAACCCAACTAAACCCACAACGAACGTGGCACCACAGGAATGCTAACACAATTTAGGTGACAAGGTTCGGGGGCAAGAACGATTATAGTTGGAAAAGCAGTGGATAAGTAGACCGAATAAGTGTATACGGACTGAATCGGTCATTTTGTCAAGTTAGCTGCATGAGGATGAGTGGACTGGGACTTCAGGCTTTGATTTAGAAACATTGTTCGCAGTCAATCTAAGAAAATGGTGGATTATATCAGTGCTTCTCAAACTTTTTAGTATTGCGGACCGGCAGGCAATTTTTTCATTGCACCAGGGACCGGTGAACTATTTTCCCTGTACTGACGTGGTAGCGAAATGTCCTTTCTAAGTCACGTCTGCGGACCGGCATCGGATGGCCCATGGACTGGCACCGGTCCGCGGACCACCACTTTGAGAAGCACTGGATTATATCCAATGGGCTTTGATAAAATGTATTACAAGTTTGAAAAAACGTTCTTATTTTATTAAAAAAAGGAGGAAAAAGCATTGATACTTATACATCGTTAACAAAGAATTGGACGACGTTCATGCCAAAAGGACCCAAAATGTTTGACCTTTACTACTCCATTGAAACTCCAGCTATATTGCTTGAATTCTTCTGTTTCGTCTTTTAATTTATACTAGATACGCCCCGCGGCGTAGAATACGCCGCTGACTTGCTCATGGATAGGACAAAGAAAGGGAGGAAAGAACGGACACAAACTACAGCACGAAAAAATCAAAGCAACGCGAGTGAACGTCGGTGAGGACGAACCACTGACGCATTGTTGGTCTCGAGACATTCGCACTGCGGCTATCTACCCGCCCACCACCCTTCACCATCCTAGCTTGCCAACCATAAACTGTGATTGGCCGAATATAGCGAGGGTCAGCCATGTTCGCAAAAAGGGGGAAAAGAACGGGCACAAACACACATTTTTAAAAATTAAAAAATAATGTTTTCGCCGGTTCTTGACCCGAGGACCTTCCGCGTGCAAGGCGGACGTGATACCCACTACACTACGAATCACATGTTATTCTGTGAAAGAACAACGCATGTAAACGCAAGCACCATTGTTGCCCCTCCCTCCACCACCCCCGCTTGCCAAACCATGAACTTATTGGTCGACCCCAGAGAAGGTCATTCGTCATGCTTATTTGCACATACTCTCTTTGGTGAATTATATATATACTAATGTATCACCCGTCAAAAATGACGGAAGGTTTCAAAATAAATACACATCAGATAATAAAAAATAACGTAATACAGAACTTTCCTTTATTTTTATTAACTTATTTCCCTATTGAACAATTTTATGCGGACGTTCGAAAAGAGTTATTTTTTGGTGCAGTAATTATGTGCGCTGCTTTCTAAAATTAGTAGCGTCACGGACAGGACAGACGTGACGTGACATACATTGCAATAGATTAAGCACATTCTATTGACAACAATGGTACAAACAGAGTAAATATGAGTTAATCTTATATATAAATTATAGTCAACCGCAATCTTGTCTTCTTCTTCTTCTTCGTTCTCAATTTGAGTTTTGCGTGCCGACGAGTTTTGCTCCAATTGGCCCGTGGTCTCCGACTTCAGCCTGCTGTTTTTTCTGGATGTGCTTCCATAGCCAAGACCATCTGCAAGACAGCAGTTGATTTTTTCAAGTGATGCAGCGTTCACATGCCACGGCTATAAGGGTTCCACGCATTACCCAGCCGCCTTTTATTTCCCTATGTGTTAGGTACCCACTCGAAGCTGGGTGGACTCGGGGACGCCCTAGGTCCCAGGAACTAATCCTTGGCCTCCCATGGATTCGAACCCGTGACCATCGGTACGCCAGTCGAGCGCGCTGCCACTCGACCACCGTATCCCCGCAATCTTGTCACTTTCATTGGTTTTCGAAGCAATCCAAATAAATTCCAAACAATTTGGCGACAATAAAAGGACTCCTCACTCCCGCCTCTCATCACAATTGTATCCACAATTGTATCACAATTGTATCCATTAGAACGCGTGGCCACTGCAGTTGTCACACTACCGTTGAGAACTAAGGCACTCAAGCGTTTTAATACAGCGGTAACATGCCTGCCATCTTTAAATTTTACAAAAATATTGTTGTATATTATTGTAGTATATTATTAGAAGCCCTTTTTAATTTTTAATCATTTATCATAGTAATGGTATCGTAAGCATTACCGACTGAATGATCTATTAAATGACCGACTGTGGGATCGTTTGTATAACTAATTATCTTATCTTATCTTATCTGTTTACAGACGCTCCTTCTATGCAGAAGATTATTGCGTCCTACGCTTATCTATGGTTTGTGTTTAGTCCTGCATTTTTATTAGAGATTTAAATGTTGATAAAGTGTTGGTTTTCCTGGATTCTTCAGGCAACCCATTCCACGCCCGAATTCCGGACGGGAAGAAGGAAAACTTGTATGTGTTTGTTCTTGCATACGGAATAAGAAAGGTGTTTTTATCTTTATGTCTATCTGAGGGTTGTATTAAGTTATCTTTGTGTTGTATTTCTAAATTAGAATTAATTGCTTTATGTATGATTACTACTTTGCTCTTGGTTCTTCTATCCTCTAGTGTTTCAAGGTTTAATGATTTAACTAATGGTGTTATTCTTGTCAGTTTTGAATATTCTCCAGTAATGAATCTGGCGCTCTTTTTTGAATTTGTTCTAGTTTATCAATGTTTTCTTTGGTGGATGGGTCCCATACAGAAGATGCATATTTGTTTCACAACAACGCCTGGATGTATGGGTGCCTATGTGATGAAGACAGCTTGAGAAAGAGGGAGATCGTATGTGTGTGAAAATGTGTGTGTGTGTGTGTGCATGTGGTGTGGCTTATTTTCTAAACTCCCCATCTTGTAATTGCACTGTAAAAAATGCAATGTTTTCTAACACGTTTATACCGTTATTTTACACTAAACTGCTGTAAATGAAGATTTTTTTACTGTTTTTTAAAAAAAAACAGTAAGGTAATGTAATTTAAGTTCGTTTACAATAAAATCCGGTATTAATTTATACTGTAAAAAAATACAATGTTTTTAAACACATTTATACTGTTATTTAACGCTAAATGGTTGTAAATGACTACTTTTCACTGTTTTCCCTTTTTTAACAGTAATGGAGTGTAATCTATGTTCGTCTATAAATATTTTCAATACAGTATATAAATAAATGAATGCAAGACGCTTTATGGGTTACTAAACATTATATTATCCGATAGACATAAAAGTTTTGGAGGCTGTTGAGTTTACTGCCATGAAGGACAGTGAAAAATATTTTGGCCGGGTGCCCAAAGTAGCCTTTTTTCTTTTATATGAGCTATTTAAAAATATTTTACGGACAGACAAACAGACAAAAAAGAACGAAAGTAAGTTATTAAAAAACGTGGTAAAGAGTGGTCGCTCGATAGTCGTAAGCTGAAGTCCTAGTTTTAGTATTAGCAGTCAAGTCTTGACTTACATTTAATTCTATATTATTTTTTTTCTTTGGTCCTTACGAAATAATATGCCTTTATATTTATTAGTAATATACTATTACTAATATCATGATTTTAAATATAATTACATCTTTCGTATTAAATAGTATAAATAATTTTTTAATAAATAATAGATTTCCTTTAAAATATGATTAGCCTTATAACTTATTATAACGGTTTTTAATTAAACTTGCACTAATTAGGCCGGTGAACCTTAATGTGTTTTCTTTTCTTATGTAAGCTAAAAAAATTTTTATTTTATTCACCCGATCGCAATGAAATTTTGGAAAGCTGTTGAGTAAGCCTACACTCTAGCAAAGTAAAGGTGTATAGTATTTTATTTTAAAATATAAAAATGATTTCAAGTTTTCTTTGAATATCTTTTTCTTCTGCCATTTCTGCAATGCGTGACAGGTAATCTAGCTCAATTTAAAAATCAGTATTAATTATTTCACATGGGAACAGACACATTTTTTTCCACAAATTATCGAGTTCTGACATAATAGTATTATATATAAACATTAGGCATGATTCAGACTAAAATCTATACTGTAGGGGTTTTAAATTTAAAATGTTGCAACGTTTTGGCCCGGGAACCCATAATGATTAATTAATGAAGTTTTGTTTTTCTTATTTAAGCTATTCAATATAAATATTTTAGGGCTTCGGATTAGTCGACCCATCACTTAAAAATTATTGGAAATTTAAAAAAATATATTTTAAAAAATATATATAATAAATAATTTTTTTTAAATTTTTTTTTAAAAATAGTGGCTGATAAATTACATGAACATTTTGGTTTTAAACTATTGACTGACGGGAATGTTCAAAATGTTGATAAATTTTGCCTACCATTGTTCTAACACTTCGCCTACTTATCAAACCAAATGAAAAGCCTATTAAGCTAATGGCAGTAATGGAGTCTGACTCAGAGACAGAAAATGACCACAGCTCTTCTGATGAATTACTGCGTTAAAAAATGGAGATGAAACTTCCCGAATCCATTGACCCTCTACAATGGTGAAAACACCGATATCCGATAATGCAATTCCTTGCCAAGACCGGTTAGTGCATACCAGTTACTACAGTTCCAAGTGAAGGATTGTCCAGATCGGCTGGTTATATTATCAATTAGACCCGCTCATCACTTGAAGCAAATAATGCCAACATACTTGTCTTTTTGCGTAGTTGGTGAAAAGATGACATATAAAGTAATAAAGGAGACATTCCAGTGTTATTTAGATTTTCAACAAGAACGTTTAATAGGCGTTACTTATGTCATCATACATTTTAATTTTTTGGCTTTAATCGAAATTAACGATTAATTAATTGTTAATTTTTCAAAATATAACGATTAAATTTTAATTAATCGTTAACAGCCCTAAGATATTTTTATCATTATTGTATTCTATCGCAATAAAATGTTTGAATTGAAAGTAATTGAGAACACTCCAGGTAAGATTTCAAGTTTAAAAAAAAAGAAGATAATAATAATAATAATAATAATAAAATTTAATTTTAAAAATATCTTTAAAAAATATTTAATTATCATTTATATTTTTAAATTTAAAAGCTTTAATATATATATTTTTCTATATTGGAACAGTAAAACTAACAGACAATTTTTTTACTCATTATCCATTCCTTACAATAAATTTTTTTTTAACAAAAAATTGCAACATGTTTATAATTTAAATGTTTATAAGTAAATATTAAATATTTACTAGAAAATAAATAAGTTTTCTTTAATATTATACTAAATTTGTTTATTATTGTTTATTCAATTTATTTGAAACGTTGTTTCGTTGTATACATGTTTTGTTTTTTAAAATTAGTTGTCTAAATGGGAAACTTCCGGCTTCTAGTACTTCTACAATCGATAATGGAATTACTTAAACGTGAGATGATATTTCGTCAGTATACTAAGTTTAAATTTCGTCTTTGCGTTTGATTGTATAATTGAATTATTAAGAAACAGGTAATTATTCATTTGAAATGGTTATATATCTATTTTTTATAGCTTCAGCCGTTTAAATTTAATAAATTCGCCCCAATTCACAATTGATAGTATTGACAGCATGACGGTAAGACGCCATTGTGTTAAAAAAAGTTTGAGTCTAACTTATTCAGGCTTATTATTCACTGCTTCTATTGTTTATTGCTCATAAGATTGTATGGCCGTATTTAAATATGCCATAACATAATACTAATTTTAATCTTACAGTTGTAAGGATTGAAAACATTTTTAATGGTCCACGGCACATGGCATCACATGCTATTCTATTATTATTGTCATGGTCATATGATTCATTCTCGGCAGTCACTGAGTAGTAAGTGTCAACTAAATGTGTCAATAGTTTTTAATTGCATTTTATATTTTACCAATAAAAATAGTAATAGTCATTAACTAGCATTTTTTGCATTAAATTTTGAATAGCAGATTCAGATATTAAATAATTAAATAATATAAGCCAGTGATTCACTCAGTGACTCAGTGATGTAGCGGGTGTAAATATTTGGCAAGGCCTAAAGTTAAAGCCTAAAACTATACAAGTAACAAGTACAAGTAATAGTAAATTAGCATGGATTACATAGCACACTAGGAAATGTAAGATTTTAAATATTTCCAAAGCACATGGCCCATGGCCATGCTTTAGTGAATAGTTAATGTCCATTACATTTAAGTTGTCATTAGTATTATTAATGAAAATAATAGAAATTAATGACGGTCTACAGGCAGAATAGAAGAGTTCAAGAAATTTAAATATTAAATTTGCGTGGTGTGCAATATACCCTAAACTTATAGGCATAGGACTTAAAATATGTCCGAGGTCCAAAGCACATGGCTTTAGACACTTTAGTCAATAGTTTGTATCTGTTACAATTAGATTGTCAATAGCTTCAATAGTATTATAGTGATCATAATATAATAATGGTCAATATTCATTAATGCATAGCAAATTTTCAATAGGCATTAATTTTGAAATAGAAAATATAGAATAAGCTGGTGATGGAGTGTGCCTAAATATTTGGCAAGACCTATAGGTAGAGAGGTCTAGTCCGAGGCATGTTTAATTTGCACGATGTGCAATGCACCATAGGCCTATAAGATTTTAAATATTTACAAAGCACATGGCGGTACTTTAGAGAATAATTTCTGCCATTATAGTTTCAAAAATATTCCCAATAGACTTTTAAAAATAGTTAAGTATTGGCTTTTGAGTTGACAGAGAGGGTGAGAAGTGGCCTAACATATTTTAGCTATAATAGAACGCACTGAATAATAATTATTCTTTTTCATTACAGAGTCTTGTCCAATTAAATTTTATGTATGAAAGTTAATAAAAAGTTACTTCATAATTATACAGAATAAAAATACAAAGTTGATTGCACTGGAACAGTTAATAAAAGTATAGTTTTATATCGGCTAAATCCGCAGTATTACTAATTAATTAATTAATGATTAATCATTAACAAACGATATGCAAGTCCGCTCAGATTATTGCTAAAATGGATACAAATATAAGATTCCAGACACTTGAAAGACGGTTAAAATGACAATTGAATTTGTTCGACATTATTCTCACTGTCAAAATTTTAAAATTTAAAGTGAGAGTCAGTAACAGTGACTGTTAGTATTATTTGTTAATTTTTATTATCATTTTTATTAGGGGTCTACCGATATGCCTTTTTGCCGATATTGCCGATACCGATATTACCGATATTTTTTTGGCCGATATGAGTACCGATATGAGTATTTGTTCGGACAAAAACCAGCGGTAATATTTGATGACGTCATTCTTAAATTTATCACTCTTAATTATTTATCTTTTATATTAGGGGACTACCGACATGCATTTTCGCCGATATTACCGATATTTTTTTCCGATATGATTAATATGAGTGCCGATATGAGTATTTGTTAGGACAAAAATAACAGCGGTCATATTTGATGGCGTCATTCTTAAATTTATCACTCGTAATTAATAGTAATTATTTAAAATATTAGGGGTCTACCGATGTTCATTTTTGCCGATATTTTTTTCCGATATGAGTGCCCGATATGAGTATTTGTTATGACAAAAATAACAGCGGTCATATTTGATGACGGCATTCTTAAATTTATCACTCGTAATTATTTATATTTTATAATTAAGGGGTCTACGATTTCCAGTTTTGCCGATATTACCGATTTTTTTGCTCCCGGAAACAAAGTTTCCAATGCGCCGATGTGTTTACAAGTTCCAGATCATGACCTACATAGGACTCATAACAAAACGAACAATCCTTTATAAAATTGTACAAGCAAAATTAGGAAGTCCTTTTGAAACTTCAACCTTGACTCATAATTATTAATTCTAACCAATAGTTAATGGCTTTTGCACACGGCCACCTTTTATGAATGAGAAACAAATTAATAGTAATAAGTGAAAATGAGGTTGAAGTTGAATGGTTGCCAATGACAGCAAGTCTGCACACGGTACATTTTGTTATTCCATACGAAACGAAATGTTTTAGACATCTGCGATTCTGCGTGCATCTTTGCTGTTAGTATTAGAGCAATTACGTGAACATAATGTTTACATGTTATACATTTTATTATAGCAATTACGGTATACTTGGCATCGGCACTATTTACATAGTATTTCTGAGTATACGAAAATCGGCCGATACCTAAACAATATCACAGCACATGGCACACAGTATCGTGGCTGCACATATTAATACTAGAACTCTTTTGACTATTTCAATACCGGTATCGGGGTCGATATATTAATTTGTCGAGATATTGTAAATCTAAATGATAGCTTTTTCGTTTCCGATGTTTTAATTTTTTTGGGGGGTCAAAATGTCACTTATTATGAAATATCGGTGACGTCAATATCGGGACCTTTACATGCTACCGATACCGATATTGCCGATATCTAGATATCGGTGCCGATATATCGGCGAGCCGATATATCGGTAGACCCCTAATTTTTATATGCATTACCCAAGTCCAAGGCCTTTAGATAACGTTTGGCATCATTCTCACGGTCAAAAACCGTGCGGCAGTGTGAATAACGCTAGGGCATTATCCGCACAGTTTACCGTGCAGATAATGTTGGGCATTATTCGCACTGCCTAAACCGTGCGAATAACACTTATGTTTAATAAACGCTTAATAATACATTAAGTTTATGTAAGTTAGGACTCTTCCTGACATCTGTGACATATTTTCAAAAAAACTTGGTTTCAGGTAAAGATCACATGAAACAGGGAGTCTAGGTTAAACTAACTGAACAATACAAGTCTTGGCAAATTATATGCTTTAACATTACCACTACCGATATGTAAGTATTAATACATTTTAAATTAAACAGTAATGAAAGTATAAGTCTAGAAAAAAGTTACGAGAATTTATCATTTGTCAACTTTAAAGTCAGTGTATGGCATATAAATATTTATATGCAGAATATTTTTCATGTCTTTTAATATTATTATACAGAATTAAGTAGATGTAGTCTAATTATATTAAAAACTGTTTACATTTTCTTAATTTTTAATAGGTATGTAGTTATGTTATACATGTATAATTTCTGTAACAAAAGGAAAATTGTTATTTGTAATCATTTAGTTAATTATTTTTACTTGAAATTTCAGGTTCTGTCTTTTACAATAACAAAAGGGGAGGTCTTTGATAACAGAATGACCATTGCATACAATAAAAAGATGGATAACCACTTTAAGGTCTGTCATGAAAGGTGTTAAATTTGGATGTTTTCAAATTGAATGTTTTGCTGATTTTAAGTTATATTATAAATAAGTATCAGTCTTAACAAAATTTATCAGTTTATAAATCATGGTAATATTTTTTGGTTCTAATGCCAGTTGAGATATTTAAACCATGTGTACATTTAAACGTTAGTTAGAGATTTAACATTTATTTTTTATTATTAAGGTGTTGGTTAAGATTATTGTCACCCTAATTTTGTCAAAACTAGATAATATATAATTTGTATTTTGGCTAAGACTAAAAATCAATCAGAGCATTTAGATCTCTTACTAGCTGTGCAGTTATCAGATTTGTTTTAATCATAAAGTTCTTTTTTTTTCACTTTCCATTTCAGATAATAGAGAAATAAGGTGGTCTTTGATTACAGATTAGTCAAGGCGTACAATGTCACGACTGGATATAATACCAAGATAAAGTGTTCAATATTCGGACTTCATATTGAAATGGTAAGTTGATTTTATTTTGAAAGCTTATTTTTGTGATTATAATTATGTCATAATTACACTTATTTAACATGTGAGATTGTATTCTGATTTTACTCAAGAGTGCTACAATATTTTTGTTTTAAATCATAAGTAAAGTAAGTGGAAATAGCATCTTGTTTGTTAATTTAGATTTTGCTTACATATCGCCACCTTAGAATAACTGAAGGTTCTAATTCTATATGGCCCTACATAATATCAAATTTTCAAACGCCAATATCTTGGTTTGACCAAAAGTTTACATAGAACCTTGTTATTCTAAGGTTAATATGTTTCATAGTTAAATTTTATTTTTATGTATTATTCTTTGTCCTACATATCAGTAAAATTGGGGTTTGAGTAATTTCTATATATTAAAATATAAAATATTCTATTATCCCATCTCAATGACTCTACTTAATTTTATAGGGTTACACGTTTTATTGAAAGTTAAGTGAATATCTTCAAGTCAAAAAGTTCTTTGGGAGTGTATTACAGATACCCTTTGACTTTTGTTGTACCATGATTTGATTTGTACTATTTCTTTTTTTTTAAAGCCTGCCAGCACTGGAGGAAATTGAAGAAAAATCTTTGCCCCCTACACCTCATCTAATTCTAAGGGGTATGTGAAATATTTAGTGAATTTAAACACTTTTTTTTTGGTTTCCTTTACGTTTTCACATTAATTTTTTAAAATAAAACTTGAAAAGTTGCTTTCATTTGAATACCCTTGTCTTAGGGTAAGACTTACATGGTTTTAATGTTTTGCACTAGTAAATTGTTATTTTGTTTCTAGGTAACAGTCTCATGGGAGTTGAGGACTGGATGCTTTCCATTGATGGCAAAGTAGTCATCCATGCTGATGAGAATGATTTTCTAAAGGCTGTTGGTTGCCTCTGCGGTGCCTATTACACATTCAACATTAAATATGATACAGAAGCAATCTCAACTTTGGAGTTTTTGCAAAGGTTAGAAATTTATGTTTTCATATGTGATTAAATGTATTTGTAAATTTCATTTCAGAAGTATTTACTCTAATTTTCCTTTTTTCCACAAATTAATTTTCCCTCTATGAACAAGTTTTTAACTATCTGGTATGCGTCCCTCTCTCGCCTTATGGTTGCAGATGTTAAGATTAACTAGTAAAGGCTCTTTCCAGATTATATAGATAATTTTAACGTTTAATGCCCAAAAGCGAGGTAATGCGCGCCTTGTCTCTAATCCCAAAGCGCGGTAATGCGCGCCTCGATGGCACTCTTTCGTAATGAGATCATAAAAAAAAGAAATTCTTCATTTAGTGAGAGAAGCTTTAGTCGACTTCCGTAAATGGCGACGGTTAGCCTTTGCTAGTGTTATCGCTCCATTCGCAAAGTTGTGCATGTTTTAATTTTAAAAAATTTTCTTTGAAGATGTGATTTTGCTATGCTTTTTTGTAAATATAATAGTACTACTAAACTACAGATAAAATTAGTATTAAACTCAAGTCGGTCTTTTGGATACATAAAATAACCATTCTTATCCTAAAAGATGAAGTCAGTATGATAATAATAATATAAATACATTTTCCGTAATTTTTTTAAATTGCATAACCACGAAAACCTTATGGGGCTTTAAACGTTAATAAACTAAATTTTGTGTTGTCTTTTTCTACTTTGTCTTCTGAATCGTTTTCTTCTAGTCATGTTATTATTGTTATACTTCTTTGTTGAAATCTTAGCCAAGGAGGTTTAGTATTCATTAACCCATCTATGTGTGCCCTTTTTATTCAGCCAACAAGAAACTTATAGCAAAACTGTTTTTTGAGAAGCAGCTTTCTCTTGGAAGCTGAAATAACTAAGTTTTTTCACCAATTATTTAAAAATATTTTTTAAAGTTTTGTTATTACTTTTAATTTATCAAATTTTTCTTGCCCATTTTAAGAAAACCTTCAATTTTTTTTTATTTATTTAAAAAAAAAGAATTATAAAAACAAAAAATTTATTAAAAATTTAAAAATTTAAAAATATCAATTTAAAAAATGTAATATATATAAAAAATTAATAAAATTATGAAATGGTTTTAATTCTTTTCTTTTTAATTTTTTTTTATGACAATGACTGGTTTTGTATTCAACCTTGGATGCTTTGAAATGCTCTGGGTTAAACATGTAATTTTCAAAAAACACTTACTGCTATCAATGTATTGCTTTCCTTTAAATGTATTTTCAGTTACAGAATTTAATAAACCTGTTATTCCTTTCTTTTTCTATTAGGTGGATGCAAGATAAAAGAAAATGGCAGCAGCACACCCAGTAAAGGAAAAGCAACAGAAGAAGGCGTTGGCAGAAAAGTTGCAGCATAATAAGAGATCTCTCAGACTTTGAATGTACACAAAGATGAATGTTGATACTGTTATGACCTGAATGGACTTAATAAAAAAATGTATTAATTTTTAAAATACTTATCTCATTTTTTTGCGTCCAGTTTGTATTGCTTATTAGTAGCTAATGTTTAAAACAAGGGCTGTATTAATGAGGGTGGGGGGGGACTGCCCTAAAATGGAGGGGGGGTGGTGGTTATCGTTTTTTAAAAAAAAATAACGTTAACTTAACGTTAACGGTATCC
>CALYLW010001729.1:0-99409 GCA_944989445.1 Ampullaceana balthica | reverse complement strand
TCGCTGCGGTAAGTTACCGTTAAAAAGCGCTTAGTTAATGGCAGCTAGTACACGATAACTTACTGTCGTTTTACGGTAAGATTTTTTACAGTGTACACAACACGCCTAGTGTAGCTCATAGAATCGTTCTTGTTTCAGTGACCTAGCATACACAACACTCCTAGTGTAGCTCATAGCATCGTTCTTGTTTCAGTGACCTAGGATACACAACACGCCTAGTGTAGCTCATAGCATCGTTCTTGTTTCAGTGACCTAGGATACACAACACGCCTAGTGTAGCTCATAGCATCGTTCTTGTTTCAGTGACCTAGGATACACAACACGCCTAGTGTAGCTCATAGCATCGTTCTTGTTTCAGTGACCTAGGATACACAACACGCCTAGTGTAGCTCATAGCATCGTTCTTGTTTCAGTGACCTAGGATGTACAACACGCCTAGTGTAGCTCATAGCATCGTTCTTGTTTCAGTGACCTAGGATGTACAACACGCCTAGTGTAGCTCATAGCATCGTTCTTGTTTCAGTGACCTAGGATGTACAACACGCCTAGTGTAGCTCATAGCATCGTTCTTGTTTCAGTGACCTAGGATGTACAACACGCCTAGTGTAGCTCATAGCATCGTTCTTGTTTCAGTGACCTAGGATACACAACACGCCTAGTGTAGCTCATAGCATCGTTCTTGTTTCAGTGACCTAGCATGCACAACACGCCTAGTGTAGCTCATAGCGCACCGGAAGACAATACAGGTTCAGATATTTATTATTAACAAAGGGCGTTTATTAAAAGTAACCATACAGTCACCGGAATAAAAAAAAATCGAAAATTTATTTTATTGTTTTGCATTTCAATGAGCCAGTATTTGAAAGTTCTGTCAAGGCGTAAAGAGTTAAACCCATTTGTGATGCGTGCCGGTAGGAGTCGTAAAATTGTTTGACAGTGGGGACATGTCTCCTGGCGCCCAGGTACAGGGGCGCCAAAATGAGGCTCATTATAACGTTACATTATAGTGAAATTTCTTAATTAGGAACGGTCGGGGGGCACCAATTTTATAGTTTTTCCCCTCGCGCACAATATCCTAGCTACACCACTGGCACCGGAGACGAACGGTATAACCACTTGTTATGAAGCTCACTGCGACCCGGGTTTAAATCGAATTTTTCTTTATAATGTAATATTTATTAATCGTATATTATTTAAAGGCTTTTGTTATAATATACTATGTAAAAAAGGATTTATGGACTCATTTTTGGGACTCGTTTTTAAATTTCATTTATTTTTCATAGCGTTCCTCTACATTTCCATAAAATGAATTTTGCGTCCCCTTTTTGTTTTACTCCGTGCATTTGCACGGAAAGACGGAGTCCTAGTCGGCCCTGGATATAAGAAGATTCATTTGTTTAAATATCCCACACTGAAGTAATCAACGTGCAGGTTTGTCAACACTGCTGTACCGAACAAACCACGAATTGATATATCATCCGCATGTTCCCACACACCACAATAATGTACACCCCAAATCCACATGTGACCACACTACCCACATGTTACCACACACCACAATAATGTACACCCCAAACCCACATATGACCACACTACCAACATGTTACCACACACCACAATATTGCACAACCCCAAATCCACATATGACCACACTACCCACATGTTACCACACACCACAATATTGTACACCCCAAATCCACATATGACAACACTACCCACATGTTACCACACACCACAATAATGTACTCCCCAAATCCACATATGACCACACTACCCACATGTTACCACACACCACAATAATGCACAACCCAAATCCACATATGACCACACTACCCACATGTTTTCATATCAACAAACATGTCCATTTATGTAAATGCATCCATCAATAAACATAAAAAACAAACACACAAACAATAATAATATACAAAAGCCAAACAAATCATTTCTACATGTTTATTTTGACTAAAAAATCAGACACACGTGATCTAAAATTATTCAATAAAATAAAATGTTTGAAACACTAACGCAATTGATACTTTTAAAGAAATAAAAATAAAATATAACATATGATACAACAAATTCCAAATGTAAACGAAAAGAAAGTATTAAAATATAACAAAAATTTATATTAATAATACAAGATGTTACATGTTTGTCGGAGGTGTGGGTGCCAATTTGGAAGGTGAGAGTGTGCATGAGGCGTGTTGTTGGTGGTCTGTGTGCCGATATGGAAGGTGAGAGTGTACATGAGGCGTGTTGTTGGAGGTGTGGGTGCCGATATGGAAGGTGAGAGTGTACATGAGGCGTGTGTTGGTGTGTGTGCCGATATGGAAGGTGAGAGTGTACATGAGGCGTGTTGTTGGTGGTGTGGGTGCCGATATGGAAGGTGAGAGTGTACATGAGGCGTGTTGTTGGTGGTGTGTGTGCCGATATGGAAGGTGAGAGTGTACATGAGGCGTGTTGTTGGTGGTGTGGGTGCCGATATGGAAGGTGAGAGTGTACATGTGGCGTGTTGTTGGTGGTGATGATAATTTGATGTATTAGAGTCTAATACAACTTTCAAAACATGATTATGTTTATATAGTCACAGTTTCAATAAGAACTTACTGTAATAAATAAAGAACAAAAGGTATAGTGTTATTAATAAATTAACTTACTGTAATAAATAGAGAACAAAAGATATAGTGTTATTAATACATTAGATGGAATTGTGGGAGATAGGGGTGCCAAAAATTAAGCTTTGGGCGCACATGGGGCGTTAAAATGGCTGTTATCAATGACAAGAAACAATAGCTCATAAAGAGTTATAAAAATAGTCGCTGATAATGTATGTGACTTATGTGATTATGTTTTATTAACAAAAAATAGTTGGAGGTGGGCGTGAAATACTGGTACTGGGGGCGCACATGGGGAGTGATAGACTGGGGCGCACACGGGGTGCGATAGACTGGGGGCGCACATGGGCGTGATAGACTGTGTTGTATTTTATAGTCATTAACATTTAGTACAATTTTAAAAAAAAAGATTTTTAAAAAAAATATTTTTTTTGATATTATCAGTTTGTAAGTACAAGTAATGGTTAGATTAAGGGTAAGGATCCGACACTGATGGTAGGGGTGCCGACCTTGTTGTTGAGGGTGCTGACAATGGTAGTGAGGTGGATGCATTAAATGTGGTAGTGGTCAAGCTGTATTAAAATAGTGTCCATTTGATACCAGTTTGTATCAAGTCAAAATGTAAACAATAAAAACATTTGCTAGTAATAATTCATAAGTACATGGGAATGTAGGAGGTAGGGTGCCGACGCTGGTGGTTAGGGCGCACATGGGGCGTGGTGTTGTGGTGTACATGAGGCGTGGTGTTGTGGTGTACTGTACATGGGGCGTGGTGTTGTGGTGTACATGGGGCGTGGTGTTGTGGTGTACGTGGGGCGTGGTGTTGTGGTGTACATGGGGAGTGGTGTTGTGTACATGGGGCGTGGTGTTGTGGTGTACATGGGGCGTGGTGTTGTGGTGTACATGTGGCTTGGTGTTGTGGTGCACATGGGGCGTGGTGTTGTGGTGTACATGGGGCGTGGTGTTGTGGTGTACGTACATGGGGCGTGGTGTTGTGGTGCACATGGGGCGTGGTAGAGGGTGTTGTCTATTACAACAATCAACAGTTGATACAAGTTTGTATAAAGTATATAAAATATTATAACATTGTTTACATTATAGATATTAGCTCCAGTACCCAACCAGCGCCACTAAAATTACTTCCCTCAGAGTTGACCCCACTGTGGACATGGCGGCCATACAACCAGCCACCACCATACCCCAGTGGGTGGACATGAGCCCCACTACTGCCTGGACATGTACATGTTGTGTACGTGTACTTGGTACTAGTATCACTCACCTTGTACCTGTCTATCCCAGTGTCCTACAGAGATCTGTTTAGGACATCCATGTGGATGTGATACTATCCATGTCAACTTGTCTTCACGTCCGCCATATTTGTTGTTTACTTTCCTACATAGATCACCCCAGTGGTCCCACCATCTTGTACAGTTTGTTCAGTAAATCTACGTCACATGTCACACATTTCAACCAACACCTGTCTTCCTCAATGTTTGCCTCATACACCGTCCAGCCATCAAGAGTGACCAGTGGACTATCTTGTCTATCAAAGAACAATCTACACGTGGTGTGTCTCGCCTCAAGGTCATCAAACACCACGTGTGTGGCCGTGTGCATCCATACCTCCCCCCACACTTTGCTGGGTGTGTCCGAGTGTTGACACTTGTGACATCGACAAGTTCCCTTGTTGTATTCAATGTCTACATACCACACCATCCCAGTCCCTAGTCTCATGACGTCACTTCCTCTCTTGTCATAAAATGCATATGATTTGTTTGGTGTTTGGCCAAAACTCTGGTCTTTTTGTACTGGTCATTGTAACAGCTACCCTGACAGTGAGGTCAGCTGTAGCTTTGATGTACTCAACTAGGAGGTTGTCATGGTAACCTTCAGGCAGGTGATTGATGTTAAAATCGTTGACAGGTACAAACTTCGTGTGACCTGGATTCTTCTTACAGCCAACAAGATGTTTGTGTAGATCTGCTTCTCCTCCTTCTGACACCTGGGTTTCATGTGTACCTGACAAGGTCATCAAAGAAAGTACATTTTAATCCATGTCTTACACCTGTCTCTCTTCTATTATCTCTGTTTAACTAGATTTCGTTAAGTATAATCTTTAATTTCCATAGATTTAAAGAGTAATTTCTGAGATGATTTGTTAGACAATAATGTATGTAAGAAATACAATGTGTAAATACTGGTATTATAAGCTAGACATTAAAATGGAATTAACTTGCATTTTTATTATGTTTTATCAACAATATAAAATATTTTAAATTATCTTTTGTATATTTTTATATCTAGGAAAAGTTAATAAAAAAATAATTACCATAGAAAAGACTTGATTTATCTTTCATGTCACACCTGCCATCTTTGACATCTGTTTGTCTGCCATGTGTGTCAAATTCACATTGGCTGTGCCCTCGGCAATTTTCTGAAAGGAAAGTTTTCTAATATATTACTTTTGTTTTAAGTATTATTAATAATTAATGTATTGCCACTTTCTCTCTCTTTTACTTTTTCTCTTTGTCAATCTACTTTTGTATTGCTCTTTCTCATCGTCTTTTTCTCTCAGTTGATCTCACTGTTTCTATTTCTGTCTGTGTTTCATTCTCTCAAACTTTCTCTGTTGGTCTTATTCTCCTTCTCCCCTTTCTCTTTCTCTCTCTATCTCTATTTGTCTTTCTTCCCTTCCGTCTCTCTCTCTCTCTCTCTATTTCACTATTATAATATTAATTAATTAAAAATGGAATTTTATAAAATAAAAAATAATTTTAAAAACAAAACACTCCTATTTACTTTAAAATTATATAAAATTAACGATTTACCGTTGTTTTGTAATCGTTTCAGCTTTTCTGATACCAAACCTGATTTCGTTAAAGAATTCTGAAAATAGAAAGATTACAAAATTAGTTTTGGTTTGAAAAAATATTATTATTATCATTGTCATTGTTACACAATTTAGTTTACAGTAAATATATTGCAGTTCTTATTTGTTTTAATTATCGACAATTTGAGTGTATAGCCGCACGAGAAATGAGCAGTGACATTAAATTACGCAGTTTTAGTGGATTAACTTCATTTTCATTAACTGTAAGGGAAATATATCTCATAAACTGATTAGTCAATTGTAAACTATTATTATCCCTTACAATTTTTTAAAAATTATTGATTTTTAAAAAAAAATTATTATTTCTGTTAGTTATCTACTCAGTCAGTTAAAAATAAAATACAACGTTGAATACGATCAAAAGATTTTCAAGTTAATGTCAGCAAGTGAATTCCTTCCTTGGAGTAAGTGTATTCAGACGGCTCGTCTGTCGTCTGCAATAATTGTCGTCTCATTTTAAATGAATGACTACGATACATAAATAATGATCAATTATGATTACTGAGAGTGAATCCTTAATAAAAACAACGTAAGTAATACAATAAAGTTTAAAATAGTTTTAAGCTTCAACTATTCAACATGATTTTTAAAAATTTGTACACACTTTATAATATTCAAATAAAATATTATTGTTATTGGGTTATAATTAATGTTTTCGTGTAGTCGATGTCATTTTTAAATTCAGTGATTCCATTTGATTTTGTAATACAAAAATATTAACAGGAAAATAATAGCAGATTAATAACAATATTTATTTAAAAAAATATAATTTCACTTGATGGATCAAAAGCTTTCTATTATTTTTAATAATAACAACATTTGAAAATTAAAAATTACATTTTGCATGTGTTTATAATTTTAATATGGTATTTATAAAATAATGTATATGTGTTTTTTTATTTTATTCCTATGACGCCTGGGTCATTGGATTTTAGTTACTATGGTTACATGAAGCTGAATATTTATGTTTTGACTTCCAAATAGTCAAATATGATACTCACTTAAGTCATTTCTCGAAACATTATAAACATTACCTTCTTAATTAAGATTTAATACATGTATGTTATTTAATATTTAAAGAAATATTTTGAATGCGGCGGTTGTGGCACTAGTAGCAAGTAGTTAGTAGTAGTAGTAGTTGTAGTAACTTTACTTAGAAATAATAATAGTAATGCCAATGAGTAACATGTAGCTTGACTCTAGTCTTGTTTTTTTAGTCTTAGAATAAAATTCCTATGCTGACATACATTAAATTTTGCATACCTGCTTATATAAAAAAATACAAATGAAAGAAAATACTCCACATTCTTTTTCTTTTGTTGGTAGTTTAAAAGATTATAAATTTATAACATATAAACGGGGTGTTTTGTTCGTTGAGGAAGGCTCTTTGCCGACTTTATTTAGTGCCAAGTTTAGATAACGGCAGGAAGCAATAATCTTCTGTATATAAGGCAAGGAGCGTCTGTAACAGATTAGATAAGATAAGTTTGTAGCCTTGTGCGCTGATCCACTTAGCAGAAAAAATATTTTTTCACAATTCATGGAACTTACAACTGTTGATTATAGTCTTTGTTTAATTATTAAACTGATTGACTTAATTACTTAATTGACTAAATAATTGACTAAATTATTAAATTAATAATTTAAAAATATATATATATAAGCAATAAATTTAATTATGACAAAAACTCACTATATTTAAAGATAATGTGCTGTATCATTAAATATATTTAAGCAATAAAGTTAATTATGACATAAAAATACACTATATTTAAAGATAATAACAAAGAAATTAATGAACACTTTTTAGACACTATAAACAACATAAACCTAGAACAGATAGTAAAAACAGCAACAAGCAAAAATAAAGCACTAGATTTATTCCTAACAAATAGACCAGGACTAGTGTTAGACTATAAAATAATTCCAGGACTGTCCGACCATGATATTGTTAGGGTCACCAATACAATAAAAACTAAAATTAATAAGATACCTAGAATAATAATTTATCTTTGGAATAAATGTAATTCAATAAAACTACACCAATCAGCGGCTAACTTCCAACAAACTTTCCTAAGTAAATTTAACACAAATAGCCCAGTAGAAGAAATTTGGAAAGATATAAAAACAAATATAAAAACTATAATGAATGAGAATGCTCCAATAAAACTAACATCAAATAAAATTAACAAATGCTGGTTCAATTCTAAATTAAAAAAGCTATGCAAACAAAAAGAGAAGTTATTTAGGAAATTTAAGGCTACCAATTCATATAGGATACACACAAAATACTTAAAGATTAAACACTTGACACAAAAACTTAGTCGAAACCTCCAAAATGAATATATAAACAATGCAATTACCAAAGATAGCAATACAAACTTATGGTCCTTTATCAAATCTAAAAAAATGGAACCTTCAGGAATAGCCACACTAAAAGGCTCAAATAATAAAACCTATAATGATAATGAAACTAAAGCTAATATCCTTAACACATATTTTGCATCATCTTTTTCTGCCTCAGGCGACAAGGAAGTTTTAATAAATTTAAATAAAATGGAGGAAATAGGTAACATAACTGTAGATGAGATAGGTATACATTCACTCCTAAAAAACTTAAAAATAAACAAAGCTACTGGCCCAGATGATTTGCCTGCAAGATTATTAAAAGAACTAAGCAATGAACTGTCCCCAATCCTTGTAGTTCTCTTTCAAGCCTCTCTAAACCAGGGTAAAGTGCCCCAGGATTGGAAATTAGCTAACGTAACTCCACTCTTTAAGAAAGGGGATAAATCAGACCCTGGTAATTACAGGCCTGTATCACTTACTAGTATCACCTGTAAATTACTAGAACACATAATATATAGTAGAATAGTTAACCACCTTGACAAATATAATGCCCTATGCCCACATCAACACGGCTTTAGAAAAAACAGATCATGTGAAACACAATTAATAGGTTTAATAGATGAACTATCAAAAGGCTTAGACAAAAATGATCAAATAGATACAATATTACTAGACTTCTCAAAAGCATTTGACAAAGTTCACCACCTTAGTTTACTTAAAAAACTTAACTACTTTGGAATCTCAGGTTCCTTACATCACTGGATCCAAGACTTCCTTTTGGGCAGGGAGCAAACTGTAATAATTAATGGATCTAAATCTGCACCAATAAAGGTTAACTCAGGAGTTCCACAAGGAACTGTGCTAGGTCCCTTACTCTTTTTAATTTATATAAATGATTTACCCAACAACATCTCAACAGGTACAAAAGTTAGGTTATTTGCTGATGATTGTATAATCTATAGAACAATTAAATCAGAACAAGATAGCAAAATTTTACAAAAAGACTTAGATGAATTGATAAAATGGGAAACTAACTGGAGTATGTCTTTCCACCCAGAAAAGTGTCAACTGTTAAGAGTAACAAAGAAAAAGAAACAAATAAATTCAAAATATTACATTCATGGAAAAGAACTGACCCAAACTAAAGATGCAAAATACTTAGGAGTCTTAATAAATGAGAAACTATCATGGAATCCCCATGTCAATGAAGTTATTAAAAAATCAAACAAAACCTTAGGCTTTATAAAAAGAAACTTTAACAAATGTAATAGAGATATAAAACTAAAATGCTACCTCACTTTGGTGAGACCTGTACTAGAATATGCATCTTCTGTATGGGACCCATCCACCAAAGAAAACATTGATAAACTAGAACAAATCCAAAAAAGAGCTGCCAGATTCATTACTGGAGAATATTCAAAACTGACAAGAATAACACCATTAGTTAAATCATTAAACCTTGAAACACTAGAGGATAGAAGAACCAAGAGTAAAGTAGTAATCATACATAAAGCAATTAACTCTAATTTAGAAATACAACACAAAGATAACTTAATACAACCCTCAGATAGACATACGGATAAAAAACACCTTTCTTATTCCGTATGCAAGAACAAACACATACAAGTTTTCGTTCTTCCCGTCCGGAATTCGGGCGTGGAATGGGTTGCCTGAAGAATCCAGGAAAACCAACACTTTATCAACATTTAAAACTCTAATAAGAATGCAGGACTAAACACAAACCATAGATAAGCGTAGGACGCAATAATCTTCTGTATAGAAGGAGCGTCTGAAACAGATAAGATAATGAGCTGTATCATTAAATATATATAAGCAATAAAGTTAATTATGATATGAACTCAATATATTTAAAGATAATGAGCTGTATCATTAAAGCCTAAAAAAGGGCAGGTAGGTTTTAATTTCATTTTTTATTTGTTTTTTTTCTATTTGTTCGTTGAGCTAGGCTAAATGTTTCGTGACGTCTTGACATGCCTACACATATCTTGTTTTAACAACGTATATTTTTTTCTATATGTTTATTGAGCAAGGCTTTTTACCAAAACGTTCTATGTTTCGTGACGTCTTGACAGGTCTATACATATCTTGTTTTAACAACGTATGTTTTTTCTATATAAAAAGCCTGATTGTAGTATAATCTATACTTTGAAAAAGTAGTTATATTCTTATAAATTTACTGTACTTTTAAATCTTACATCTTCAGGAAAGGAAGACATCATACTTTTTATACCAATCAATGTATACATTATAAGACTAGATAATCCTTATCATTTAAATGCAAATTAAATTATATTAAACTAAATGTTACAACAGAGCAGTGGTTGCGAACTTTTTTTTTCTTTTGTCGCGTGCCCAATTTTGAACAAAATTTACTTATTTATAGCAAGGTGCCAACACGGAAATAAAAACCAAAAATGGTAGTTTGACTTTTTGTTTTATGTGTATATAAATGATTTGTGTTAGTATAGTTTGTGTGTAAATTATTGTTTTGTATATTATGTATACATGGTTTTAATGATGCATGTCGTTGTTTGTTTGTAAAGGGTTCGTTAACGTATATGTAATGTTGGTTTTTGAGCTTATTATAATGGTAATGTGTGTTGGTAAAGTTGATTTTTATGCTATGTTGCTTTCTGTGTCTTTATATAAGATGTGTGTGTCTATGAATACATATTTGTTTGTGTCTTAGGTATGACTAATGGTTTGTGTGTCTCTCTGTGTGGTTTTAAATGTATGTGTCTCTGTTTGTGAGTGTAGTTGTTTTCTTAATTAATTTTAAATATCGTGTTTACCCAGCTTCCCGGATGTACCATTTAGTTGCATGTTTTTGTACACATAACAAATCCCGATATTAATGTCATTCTTTATACAAGTAACTCGTGAGTGTCTTACACATGACATCGGTGACATATATATGACATTTATAATTGACATTAAAATATGTCTACATTAAAAATCTATTAATGTTTCTCTTTTGTACACTCCATTAATAATAAAATACTCAATGCCCTATAGTTAAAATTTACATTTTGTTGATACCATTTAAGATAACAATATGGACACACCCACCAACTCAAAGAAAAGGAAAAAACAAACTTACTTTCTTTATGTAGCATGTAGCAGAAATATAAAGAGTTAACATTCTAAAGCCAATATTTTTATTTTATGGACATGCAGTTGAATGGTATGTCATTGAAATTATGAATCGAAATATATTTTGTATTTCTGTGTCAACTATGATCTTGTTCCTAGTGCTACAACTGTGATATATAATACTTAAGAAATTCAATAGTTTCCTGTAAATTGATTCGAAGCCTTTCACGGATTGATCTCATTAGCTCTAACAATAAAATCACAATAAAATCTATTCAAGCCGTGCCAAAAACGTCATCACAACGTTATATAACTCTTGTGTCTACCTATAGCAGTTATAGAAACTTGTTGCAAACACAAATGCCAAACACTTGACTACAGTTACACAAATCAATAACGTTAGGACATAATCCAAGGCTAAGTTTTAGTCCCATTCCAATGTAGAAAAACATCATTAACACCCGAAATTAAATGATCTTGAAAAGAATAGTTGAAATGTAAATAAAAATGAAGGTTAATTAATATAATAATATATTGTATTAATTGTACACATAGTGAGCCTAAAGTCTATTTGAAATATTTTATCTTAAAAACCAAAGTTGTACAATATAATGATATAATGACAGCCCAATGTTGTACAATATGCTCACACAATGATAGCCCAATGTTGTATAATATGATGATATAATGACAGCCCAATGTGGTATAATATGATGATATAATGACAGACCAATGTGGTATAATAGGATGATATAATGACTGCCCAATGTTGTACAATATGCTCACACAATGATAGCCAAATGTTGTATACATATGATGATTTAATGACTGCCCAATGTTGTACAATATGCTCACACAATGATAGCCCAATGTTGTATAATATGATGATATAATGACTGCCCAATGTTGTACAATATGCTCACACAATGACTAGCCCAATGTTGTATAATATGATGATATAATGACAGCCCAATGTGGTATAATATGATGATATAATGACTGCCCAATGTTGTACAATATGCTCACACAATGATAGCCCAATGTTGTACAATATGATGATATAATGACAGCCCAATGTGGTATAATATGATGATATAATGACGCCCAATGTTGTACAATATGCTGACACAATGAATAGCCCAATGTTGTATAATATGATGATATAATGACTGCCCAATGTTGTACAATATGCACACACAATGATAGCCCAATGTTGTATAATATGATGATATAATGACAGCCCAATGTGGTATAATATGATGATATAATGACTGCCCAATGTTGTACAATATGCTCACACAATGATAGCCCAATGTTTATAATATGATGATAATAATGACAGCCCATGTTGTACAATATGATGATATAATGACAGAACAACGTTATGTACAATATGCTCACACAATGACAGCCGAATGTTGTAATAATATGATGATATAATGACAGCCCAATGTTGTACAATATGCTCACACAATGATAGCCCAATGTTGTATAATATGATGATATAATGACAGCCCAATGTTGTACAATATGATTGATATAATGACAGCCCAATGTTGATACAATATGCTCATATAATGACAGCCTAATGTTGTCCAATATGATGACATAATGACACCCAATGTTGTCCAATATGATGACATAATGACACCCAATGTTGTATAATATGATGATATAATGACAGCCCAATGTGTACAATATGATGATATAATGACAGCCCAATGTTGTACAATATGCTCATATAATAACAGCCCAATGTTGTATAACTATGATGATATAATGACACCCACCAATGTTGTACAATATGATGATATAATGACAGCCCAATGTGTACAATATGATGATATAATGACAGCCCAATGTTGTACAATATGGTGAAATAATGACAGCCCAATGTTATACAATGATGTTAGTGATGACACCCAATGTGTACTCTATGAGATATAATGACAGTCAATGGTGTTAAAATTTGATGATATAATGACAGCCACAAAGTAGTACATATGATAATATAATGACGCCCAATGTTGTACATATGATGATATAATGACAGCCCAAGTTGTTACAATATGATGATATAATGACAGTCCAATGTGGTACAATATGATGATAATGAAAGCCCAATGTTGTACAATATGATGATATAATGACAGCCCAATGTGTATAATAATGATGATATAATGACAGCCCAATGTTGTACAATATGCTCACACAATGATAGCCCAATGTTGTACAATATGATGAATAAATGACAGGCAAATGTGGTATAATATGATGATATAATGACAGCCCAATGCGGGTACAATATGATGATATAATGACTTCCCAATGTTGTACATATGCTCACACAATGATAGCCCAATGTTGTATAATATGATGATATATTGACAGCCCAATGTTGTACAATATGATGATATAATGACTGCCCAATGTTGTATACTATGATGATATAATGACAGCCCAATGTTGTACAATATGATGATATAATGACTAGCCCAATGTTGTATAATATGATATAATGACAGCCAAATGTTGTATAATATGATATAATGACAGCCCAATGTTGTATAATATGATATAATGACAGCCCAATGTTGTATAATATGATATAATGACAGCCCAATGTCGTATAATATGATATAATGACAGTCCAATGTGGTACAATATGATGATATAATGACACCCATGTTGTACAATATGATGATATAATGACAGCCCAATGTTGTACAAAATGATGATAATAGACAGCCCAATGTCGTATAATATAGATTATATAATGACAGCCCAATGTTGTACAATATGCTCACACAATATCGATAGCCCAATGTTGTACAATATGATAATATTATGACAGGCCATGTGGTATAATATGAATATATATAAGCACCCAATGTGGTACACATATGATGATATAAATGACTGCCCAATGTTGTATACAATATGCACACACAATGATAGCCAATGTTGTATAATTTGATGATATAATGACAGCCCAATGTTGTACAATATGATGATATAATGACAGCCCAATGTTGTACAATATGATAATATAATGACATCCCAATGTTGTTCAATATGATATATAATGACAGCCCAATGTTGTACACTATGTATGATATAATGACAGCCCATGTTGTACAATATGATGATATAATGGGCAGCACAAAGTTTTATAGTATGATAATATAATGACAGCCCAATGTTGTACAATATGATGAATATAATGACAGCCCAATGTTGTACAATATGATGATATAATGACAGCCCTCAATGTTGTACAATAATGATGATATAATGACAGCCAATGTTGTATAGTATGATATAATGACTGCCCAATGTTGTACAATATGCTCACAATGATTTAGCCCAATGTGTATAATTTGATGATATAATGACAGCCCAATGTTGTACAATATATGATGATATAATGACAGCCAATGTTGTACAATATGATAATATAATGACATCCCAATGTTGTTCAATATGATGATATAGATGACAGCCAATGTTGTACACTTTGATGATATAATGACCAGCCCAATGTGTACAATATGATGATATAATGACAGCACAATTTTTATAGTATGATAATATAATGACAGCCCAATGTTGTACAATATGATGATATAATGACAGCCCCATGTTGTACAATATGATGATATAATGACAGCCCAATGTGGTATAATATGATGATATAATGACTGCCCAATGTTGTACAATATGCTCACACAATGATAGCCCAATGTTGTACAATATGATGATATAATGACAGCCCAATGTGGTATAATATGATGAAATAATGACTGCCCAATGTTGTACAATATGCTCACACAATGATAGCCAATGTTGTATAATATGATGAGATAATGACTGCCCAATGTTGTACAATATGCTCACACAATGATAGCCCAATGTTGTATAATATGATGATATAATGACAGCCCAATGTGGTATAAATATGATGATATAATGACTGTCCAATGTTGTACAATATGCTCACACAATGATAGCCCAATGTTGTATAATATGATGATATAAATGACAGCCCAATGTGTACAATATGATGATATAATGACAGAACAACTTTGTACAATATGCTCACACAATGACAGCCCAATGTTGATAATATATGATAGATATAATGACAGCCCAATGTTGTACAATATGCTCACACAATGATAGCCCAATGTGTATAAATATGATGATATAATGACAGCCCAATGTTTTACAAATAGATGATATAATGACAGCCCAATGTTGTACAATATGCTCATATAATGACAGCCCAATGTTGTCCAATATGATGACATAATGACACCCAATGTTGTCCAATATGATGACATAATACACCCAATGTGTGTATATATATGATGTATATTAATGACAGCCCAATGTTGTACAATATGATGATATAATGACAGCCCAATGTTGTACACATATGCTCATATAATGACAGCCCATGTTGTATATATGATGATATAATGACACCCCAATGTTGTACAATATGATGATATAATGACAGCCAAATGTTGTACAATATGATGATATAATGACAGCCCAATGTTGTTACAATATGGTGATATAATGACAGCCCAATGTTATACAATATGATGTTATGATGACAGCCCAATGTTGGTACAATATGATGATATAATGACAGTCCATGGTGTTAAAATTTGATGATATAATGACACCCCAAAGTTGTACAATATGATGATATAATGACAGCCAATTTTGTACAATATGATGATATAATGACAGCCAATTTGTACAATATGATGATATAATGGCAGTCCAATGTGTACAATATGATGATATAATGAAAGCCCCAATGTTGTACAATATGAGATATAATACAGCCCATGTTGTATAATATGATGATATAATGACAGCCCAATGTTGTACAATATTCTCACACAATGATAGCCCCAATGTTGTACAATATGATGATATAATGACAGGCCATGTGGTATAATATGATGATATAATGACAGCCCAATGCGTACAATATGATGATATAATGACTTCCCAATGTCGTACAATATGCTCACACAATGATAGCCCATGTTGTATAATATGATGATATAATGACAGCCCAATGTGTACAATATGATGATATAATGACTGCCCAATGTGTTATACTATGATGATATAATGACATCCCAATGTTGTACAATATGATGATATAATGACAGCCCAATGTTGTATAATATGATATAATGACAGCCAAATGTGTATAATATGATATAATGACAGCCCAATGTTGTATAATATGAATAATGACAGCCCAATGTTGTATAATATATATAATGACAGCCCAATGTCGTATAATATGATATAATTACAGTCAAATGTGGTACAATATGATGATATAATGACACCCCAATGTTGTACAATATGATGATAATAATGACAGCCCAAGGTTGTACAAAATGATGATATAATGACAGCCAATGTTTAATAATATGATGATATAATGACAGCCCAATGTGTACAATATGCTCACACAATGATCAGCCCATTTGTACAATATGATAATATAATGACAGGCCAATGTGGTATAATTGATGATATAATGACAGCTCCAATGTGGTACAATATGATGATATAATGACTGCCCAATGTTGTACAATATGCTCACACAATGATAGCCCAATGTTGTATAATTTGATGATATAATGACAGCCCAATGTTGTACAATATGATGATATAATGACAGCCCAATGTTGTACAATATGATAATATAATGACATCCAATGTTTTCAATATGATGATATAATGACAGCCCAATGTGTACACTAATGATGATATAATGACAGCCCAATGTTGTACAATATGATGATATAATGACTCGCACAAAGTTTTATAGTATGATAATATAATGACAGAACAATGTTGTACAATATGATGATATAATGACAGCCCATGTTGTACAATATGATGAAATAATGACAGCCCAATGTTGTACAAATATGATGATATAATGACAGCCCAATGTTGTATAGTAATGATATAATGACAGCCCAATGTTGTTATAATATGATGATATAAATGACATCATAATGTTGTACAATATGATGATATAATGACAGCCCAATGTTGTTCCAATATGATGATATAATGACAGCCAATGTTGTACAATATGATGATATAATGACAGCCCAATGTTGTACAATATGATGATATATATGACAGCCCAAGATGTGTACAAAATGATGATATAATGACAGCCCATGTTGTACAATATGATGATATAATGACAGCCCAATGTTGTATAATATGATATAATGACAGCCCAAGTGTCTACAATATGATGATATAATGACAGCCCAATTTGTTCAATATGATGATATAATGACAGCCCAATGTTGTTCAATATGATGATATAATGACAGCCCAATGTTGTACAATATGATTATATAATGACAGCCCAATGTTGTACAATATGATGATATAATGACAGCCCAATGTTGTTTCAATATGATAGATATAATAACAGCCCAATGTTGTACAATATGCTGATAAATGACAGCCCAAGTTGTAAATATGATAAATGACAGACCAATGTGTACAAATGATGATATAATGACAGCCCAAGTAGTAACAAGTATGATGATATATGACAGCCCAATTTAGGTACAAAAGATATGATACATGACAGCCCAATATTGTACAACTATTAGATGATATAATGACAGCCCAAGTTGTACAATATAGATGATATAATGACAGGACCAACCCAATGTTGTAACAATATGATGATATAATCACGATGACAGCCCAATGTGTATAATTATGATATAATGACAACCCAATGTTGTATAATATGAATATAATGACAGCCCAATGTTAGTATAAAATGATATAATAGACAGCCAATTTTGTATAATATGATAAATGACAGCCCAATGTTGTATAATATGAAATAATGACAGCCCAATGTCGTATAATATGGATATAATGACAGTCCAATGTGGTCAATATGATGAATAATGACACCACCAATGTTGTACAATATGATGAATATAATGACAGCCCAATGTTGTACAATATGATGATAAATGACAAGCCCAATGTTGTATAATATATGATATAATGACACGCCCCATGTTGTACAATATGCTCACACAATGATAGCCCAATGATGTACAAATATGATGATAAATGACAGCCAATGTGGTACAATAGAGATATAATGACTGCCCAATGTTGTACAATATGCTCGACAATGATAGCCCAATTTTGTATAATATAGATGATATAATGACAGCCCAATGTTGTACAATATGATGATATAATGACTGCCCAATGTTGTATACTATGATGATATAATGACAGCCCAATGTTGTACAATATGATGATATAATGACAGCCCAATGTTGTATAATATGATATAATGACAGCCCAATGTTGTATAATATGATATAATGACAGCCCAATGTCGTATAATATGATATAATGACAGTCCAATGTGGTACAATATGATGATATAATGACACCCCAATGTTGTACAATATGATGATATAATGACATCCCAATGTTGTACAAAATGATGATATAATGACAGCCCAATGTTGTATAATATGATGATATAATGACAGCCCAATGTTGTACAATATGCTCACACAATGATAGCCCAATGTTGTACAATATGATGATATAATGACAGGCCAATGTGGTATAATATGATGATATAATGACAGCCCAATGTGGTACAATATGATGATATAATGACTGCCCAATGCTGTACAATATGCTCACACAATGATAGCCCAATGTTGTATAATTTGATGATATAATGACAGCCCAATGTTGTACAATATGATGATATAATGACTTCCCAATGTGGTATAATATGATGATATAATGACTGCCCAATGTTGTACAATATGCTCACACAATGATAGCCCAATGTTGTATAATATGATGATATAATGACAGCCCAATGTTGTACAATATGATGATATAATGACAGAACAACGTTGTACAATATGCTCACACAATGACAGCCGAATGTTGTATAATATGATGATATAATGACAGCCCAATGTTGTACAATATGCTCACACAATGATAGCCCAATGTTGTATAATATGATGATATAATGACAGCCCAATGTTGTACAATATGATGATATAATGACAGCCCAATGTTGTACAATATGCTCATATAATGACAGCCTAATGTTGTCCAATATAATGACATAATGACACCCAATGTTGTCCAATATGATGACATAATGACACCCAATGTTGTATAATATGATGATATAATGACAGCCCAATGTTGTACAATATGATGATATAATGACAGCCCAATGTTGTACAATATGCTCATATAATAACAGCGCAATGTTGTATAATATGATGATATAATGACACCCCAATGTTGTACAATATGATGATATAATGACAGCCCAATGTTGTACAATATGATGATATAATGACAGCCCAATGTTGTACAATATGGTGATATAATGACAGCCCAATGTTATACAATATGATGTTATGATGACAGCCCAATGTTGTACTCTATGATGATATAATGACAGTCAATGGTGTTAAAATTTGATGATATAATGACAGCCCAAAGTAGTACAATATGATGATATAATGACAGCCCAATGTTGTACAATATGATGATATAATGACAGCCCAATGTTGTACAATATGATGATATAATGACAGTCCAATGTGGTACAATATGATGATATAATGAAAGCCCAATGTTGTACAATATGATGATATAATTACAGCCCAATGTTGTATAATATGATGATATAATGACAGCCCAATGTTGTACAATATGCTCACACAATGATAGCCCAATGTTGTACAATATGATGATATAATGACAGGCAAATGTGGTATAATATGATGATATAATGACAGCCCAATGCGGTACAATATGATGATATAATGACTTCCCAATGTTGTACAATATGCTCACACAATGATAGCCCAATGTTGTATAATATGATGATATATTGACAGCCCAATGTTGTACAATATGATGATATAATGACTGCCCAATGTTGTATACTATGATGATATAATGACAGCCCAATGTTGTACAATATGATGATATAATGACAGCCCAATGTTGTATAATATGATATAATGACAGCCAAATGTTGTATAATATGATATAATGACAGCCCAATGTTGTATAATATGATATAATGACAGCCCAATGTTGTATAATATGATATAATGACAGCCCAATGTCGTATAATATGATATAATGACAGTCCAATGTGGTACAAAATGATGATATAATGACAGCCCAATGTCGTATAATATGATGATATAATGACAGCCCAATGTTGTACAATATGCTCACACAATGATAGCCCAATGTTGTACAATATGATAATATAATGACAGGCCAATGTGGTATAATATGATGATATAATGACAGCCCAATGTGGTACAATATGATGATATAATGACTGCCCAATGTTGTACAATATGCTCACACAATGATAGCCTAATGTTGTATAATTTGATGATATAATGACAGCCCAATGTTGTACAATATGATGATATAATGACAGCCCAATGTTGTACAATATGATAATATAATGACATCCCAATGTTGTTCAATATGATGATATAATGACAGCCCAATGTTGTACACTATGATGATATAATGACAGCCCAATGTTGTACAATATGATGATATAATGACAGCACAAAGTTTTATAGTATGATAATATAATGACAGCCCAATGTTGTACAATATGATGATATAATGACAGCCCAATGTTGTACAATATGATGATATAATGACAGCCCAATGTTGTACAATATGATGATATAATGACAGCCCAATGTTGTATAGTATGATATAATGACTGCCCAATGTTGTACAATATGCTCACACAATGATAGCCCAATGTTGTATAATTTGATGATATAATGACAGCCCAATGTTGTACAATATGATGATATAATGACAGCCCAATGTTGTACAATATGATAATATAATGACATCCCAATGTTGTTCAATATGATGATATAATGACAGCCCAATGTTGTACACTTTGATGATATAATGACAGCCCAATGTTGTACAATATGATGATATCATGACAGCACAAAGTTTTATAGTATGATAATATAATGACAGCCCAATGTTGTACAATATGATGATATAATGACAGCCCCATGTTGTACAATATGATGATATAATGACAGCCCAATGTGGTATAATATGATGATATAATGACTGCCCAATGTTGTACAATATGCTCACACAATGATAGCCCAATGTTGTACAATATGATGATATAATGACAGCCCAATGTGGTATAATATGATGATATAATGACTGCCCAATGTTGTACAATATGCTCACACAATGATAGCCCAATGTTGTATAATATGATGATATAATGACTGCCCAATGTTGTACAATATGCTCACACAATGATAGCCCAATGTTGTATAATATGATGATATAATGACAGCCCAATGTGGTATAATATGATGATATAATGACTGTCCAATGTTGTACAATATGCTCACACAATGATAGCCCAATGTTGTATAATATGATGATATAATGACAGCCCAATGTTGTACAATATGATGATATAATGACAGAACAACGTTGTACAATATGCTCACACAATGACAGCCCAATGTTGTATAATATGATGATATAATGACAGCCCAATGTTGTACAATATGCTCACACAATGATAGCCCAATGTTGTATAATATGATGATATAATGACAGCCCAATGTTTTACAATATGATGATATAATGACAGCCCAATGTTGTACAATATGCTCATATAATGACAGCCCAATGTTGTCCAATATGATGACATAATGACACCCAATGTTGTCCAATATGATGACATAATGACACCCAATGTTGTATAATATGATGATATAATGACAGCCCAATGTTGTACAATATGATGATATAATGACAGCCCAGTGTTGTACAATATGCTCATATAATGACAGCCCAATGTTGTATAATATGATGATATAATGACACCCCAATGTTGTACAATATGATGATATAATGACAGCCAAATGTTGTACAATATGATGATATGATGACAGCCCAATGTTGTACAATATGATGATATAATGACAGTCAATGGTGTTAAAATTTGATGATATAATGACACCCCAAAGTTGTACAATATGATGATATAATGACAGCCCAATTTTGTACAATATGATGATATAATGACAGCCCAATGTTGTACAATATGATGATATAATGGCAGTCCAATGTGGTACAATATGATGATATAATGAAAGCCCAATGTTGTACAATATGATGATATAATGACAGCCCAATGTTGTATAATATGATGATATAATGACAGCCCAATGTTGTACAATATTCTCACACAATGATAGCCCAATGTTGTACAATATGATGATATAATGACAGGCCAATGTGGTATAATATGATGATATAATGACAGCCCAATGCGGTACAATATGATGATATAATGACTTCCCAATGTCGTACAATATGCTCACACAATGATAGCCCAATGTTGTATAATATGATGATATAATGACAGCCCAATGTTGTACAATATGATGATATAATGACTGCCCAATGTTGTATACTATGATGATATAATGACATCCCAATGTTGTACAATATGATGATATAATGACAGCCCAATGTTGTATAATATGATATAATGACAGCCAAATGTTGTATAATATGATATAATGACAGCCCAATGTTGTATAATATGATATAATGACAGCCCAATGTTGTATAATATGATATAATGACAGCCCAATGTCGTATAATATGATATAATGACAGTCAAATGTGGTACAATATGATGATATAATGACACCCCAATGTTGTACAATATGATGATATAATGACAGCCCAATGTTGTACAAAATGATGATATAATGACAGCCCAATGTTGTATAATATGATGATATAATGACAGCCCAATGTTGTACAATATGCTCACACAATGATAGCCCAATGTTGTACAATATGATAATATAATGACAGGCCAATGTGGTATAATATGATGATATAATGACAGCCCAATGTGGTACAATATGATGATATAATGACTGCCCAATGTTGTACAATATGCTCACACAATGATAGCCCAATGTTGTATAATTTGATGATATAATGACAGCCCAATGTTGTACAATATGATGATATAATGACAGCCCAATGTTGTACAATATGATAATATAATGACATCCCAATGTTGTTCAATATGATGATATAATGACAGCCCAATGTTGTACACTATGATGATATAATGACAGCCCAATGTTGTACAATATGATGATATAATGACAGCACAAAGTTTTATAGTATGATAATATAATGACAGCCCAATGTTGTACAATATGATGATATAATGACAGCCCAATGTTGTACAATATGATGATATAATGACAGCCCAATGTTGTACAATATGATGATATAATGACAGCCCAATGTTGTATAGTATGATATAATGACAGCCCAATGTTGTATAATATGATGATATAATGACATCATAATGTTGTACAATATGATGATATAATGACAGCCCAATGTTGTTCAATATGATGATATAATGACAGCCCAATGTTGTACAATATGATGATATAATGACAGCCCAATGTTGTACAATATGATGATATAATGACAGCCCAATGTTGTACAATATGATGATATAATGACAGCCCAATGTTGTACAATATGATGATATAATGACAGCCCAATGTTGTATAATATGATATAATGACATCCCAATGTTGTACAATATGATGATATAATGACAGCCCAATGTTGTTCAATATGATGATATAATGACAGCCCAATGTTGTTCAATATGATGATATAATGACAGCCCAATGTTGTACAATATGATTATATAATGACAGCCCAATGTTGTACAATATGATGATATAATGACAGCCCAATGTTGTTCAATATGATGATATAATAACAGCCCAATGTTGTACAATATGATGATATAATGACAGCCCAATGTTGTATAATATGATATAATGACAGCCCAATGTTGTACAATATGATGATATAATGACAGCCCAATGTTGTTCAATATGATGATATAATGACAGCCCAATGTTGTTCAATATGATGATATAATGACAGCCCAATATTGTACAATATGATGATATAATGACAGCCCAATGTTGTACAATATGATGATATAATGACAGCCCAATGTTGTACAATATGATGATATAATGACAGCCCAATGTTGTATAATATGATATAATGACAACCCAATGTTGTATAATATGATATAATGACAGCCCAATGTTGTATAATATGATATAATGACAGCCCAATGTTGTATAATATGATATAATGACAGCCCAATGTTGTATAATATGATATAATGACAGCCCAATGTCGTATAATATGATATAATGACAGTCCAATGTGGTACAATATGATGATATAATGACACCCCAATGTTGTACAATATGATGATATAATGACAGCCCAATGTTGTACAATATGATGATATAATGACAGCCCAATGTTGTATAATATGATGATATAATGACAGCCCAATGTTGTACAATATGCTCACACAATGATAGCCCAATGATGTACAATATGATGATATAATGACAGGCCAATGTGGTACAATATGATGATATAATGACTGCCCAATGTTGTACAATATGCTCACACAATGATAGCCCAATGTTGTATAATTTGATGATATAATGACAGCCCAATGTTGTACAATATGATGATATAATGACTGCCCAATGTTGTATACTATGATGATATAATGACAGCCCAATGTTGTACAATATGATGATATAATGACAGCCCAATGTTGTATAATATGATATAATGACAGCCCAATGTTGTATAATATGATATAATGACAGCCCAATGTCGTATAATATGATATAATGACAGTCCAATGTGGTACAATATGATGATATAATGACACCCCAATGTTGTACAATATGATGATATAATGACATCCCAATGTTGTACAAAATGATGATATAATGACAGCCCAATGTTGTATAATATGATGATATAATGACAGCCCAATGTTGTACAATATGCTCACACAATGATAGCCCAATGTTGTACAATATGATGATATAATGACAGGCCAATGTGGTATAATATGATGATATAATGACAGCCCAATGTGGTACAATATGATGATATAATGACTGCCCAATGTTGTACAATATGCTCACACAATGATAGCCCAATGTTGTATAATTTGATGATATAATGACAGCCCAATGTTGTACAATATGATGATATAATGACTTCCCAATGTTGTATACTATGATGATATAATGACAGCCCAATGTTGTACAATATGATGATATAATGACAGCCCAATGTTGTATAATATGATATAATGACAGCCCAATGTTGTATAATATGATATAATGGCAGCCCAATGTTGTATAATATGATATAATGAAAGCCCAATGTTGTACAATGTTTAAACACATATAACGTTTATATTTAAATAATAAAGTTGGGTATCCATTGGCCTCAATATTAAACCACAGACAGTGTCAGACACTTTTATCTTTTATCTCATCTTATCTGTTTACAGACGCTCCCTTCTACAAATAAGATTATTGCGTCCTACGCTTATCTATGGTTTGTGTTTAGTCCTTCATTCTTATTAGAGATTTAAATGTTGATAAAGTGTTGGTTTTCCTGGATTCTTCAGGCAACCCATTCCCCGCCCATATTCCGGACGGGAAGAATGAAAATGTGTATGTGTTTGTTCTTGCATACGGAATAAGAAAGGTGTTTTTATCCTGATGTCTATCAGAGGGTTGTATTAAGTTATCTTTGTGTTGTATTTATAAATTAGAATTAATTGCTTTATGTATGATTACTACTTTACTCTTCGTTCTTCTATCCTCTAGTGTTTTAAGGTTTAATGACTTAACTAATGGTGTTATTCTTTTCAGTTTTGAATATTCTCCAGTAATTAATCTGGCAACTCTTTTTTGAATTTGTTCCAGTTTATCAATGTTTCTTTGGTGGATGGGTCCCATACATAAGATGCATATTCTAATACAGGTCTCACCAAGGTGAGATAGCATTTTAGTTTTATATCTCTATTACATTTGTAAAGGTTTCTTTTTAAAAAGCCTACGGTTTTGGCTGATTTTTTAATAACTTCATTGTCATGGGGATTCCATTATAGTTTCTCATTTATTAAGACTCCTAAGTATTTTGCATCTTTAGTTTGGGTTAGTTCTTGTCCATTAAATGAAATATTTTGAATTTATTTGTTACTTTTTCTTTGTTTCTCTTAACAGTTGACACTTTTCTGGGTGGAAAGACATACTCCAGTTAAATTCCCATTTTATGAAAATGTAATTTAATTCTTTTTTTGTAAAAATTTCCCTATATTGCTCTGATTTAATTGTTCTATAGATTAAAAAAATCATCAGCAAGTAACCTAAATTTTGTTCCTGTTGAGATGTTGTGGTGTAAATCATTTATATATAAATTAAAAAGAGTAAGGGACCTAGCACAGTTCCGTGTGGAACTCCTGAATTAACAATTTTTGAAGATTTAGATCCATTAATTTTTACAGTTTTCTCCCTACCCAAAAGGAAGTCTGGATCCAGTGATGTAAGGAACCTGAGATTCCAAAGTAGTTAAGTTTTTTAAGTAAACTAAGGTGGTGAACTTTGTCAAATGCTTTTGAGTAGTCTAGTAATAGTGTATCTATTTGATCATTATTGTATAAACTTTTGATATTTCATCTGTTAATTGTGTTTTACATGATCTGTTTTTTCTAAAGTCGTGTTGTTGATGCAATTCATCTGGGTCAGTAAATTTGTTTATTTTTAATTTTTTATTAGTGAATTTGTACCTATCTCATTTACAGTTATGTTACCAATTTTTTCGACTTTATTTAAATTTATTAAAACTTATTTGTCGCCTGAGGCAGAGAATGATGATGCAAAATATGGGATATGGATATTAGCTGTATTATCTTTAAAAATGAAATTGTTTATATATTGATTATGGAGGTTTCGACTAAGTTTTTGTGTCAATTGTTAAATCTTTAAGTACTTTTTGTGTATCCTTTTTAAATTGGTAGCCTTAAATTTCTTAAATAAGTTATCTTTTTGTTTGCATATCTTTTTTAATGTAGAATTGAACCAGCATTTGATAATTTATTTTGATGTTAGTTTTGTTGGAACAATCTAATCCATTATAGTTTTTATATTTGTTTTTATATCTTTCCAAATTTATTCTACCGGGCTATTTGAGTTCAATTTACTAAGGAAGTTTTATTTTAAGTTAGTCGCTGATTGGTGTAGTTTTATTGAATAACATTTATTCAAAGAATTATTTTGCAGTCTATCACTAGTCCTGATCAATTTGTTAAGAATAAATCTACTGTTTTATTTTTCCTTGTTGCTTTATTTGCTATATTTTCTAGGTTTATGTTGTCTATAGTGTCTAAAAATGATCAGTAATTATCTTTATTATACCTAGTTATATTAGGAGGTCACGTATGATAAAGCAAAAACTACATGACAAAACAAACATAAATGTATAACTTGATTGTACTGGGGATGATTCACCGTTATAACAAAGGGCGAATGTGAGGGATTAGTGACGTCATGACAAGATAATGTATTGCAGAATGTTACTGTTTTTAAAAATAAACTAACACGAAAAGTTTTGAATATGTTTCCAGCAATGTCTGATTTTTTAGTGTGCAATCTTTTGCGTAGATTTAATGTTCATATTATGAGTGCACTTTGTCAAAATTATCTTTTACAGACGCTCATTTTATACAGAAGATTATTGCGTCCTACACTTAACTAGGGGTGTACTGGATTTCGGCTCGGGCTCCTGTAAATCTAGAATTCAGCCATTTTATAAATCCAGTTCAAGCCGGATTTCAAAAATTTTAATCCGGTATAGCCCTACAGTAACCGCATTTTCATATATTTTGCATTTTGTGATTTTGTTTTAAATGTTGATATTTTGCTGGTTTTTTTATGATTAAATCTGACAATCCATTCCACATCTAAATTCCATACTGGAAGGAGGAGAATTTCTATGTATTTATGTTACATCCAGAATAAGAAATAATTTTATCCCTATGGCTGTCTGAGTGTTGTATTCGAATATATTAATTGTGCGCTGTTTAGAATTTAGAATTAATTAATCGCCTTTTATATTATTATTATTATTAATGCTTTGGTCTTTGTACTTCTATTCCCAAATGCTTCTAGGTTTAATGATTTAACTGATGTTGTTACTTTTGTCAATTTTTGCATAGTATCAAATAATACATTTTTTAAAAAATTTTTGTTCTAGTTGATCATTGCTTCTTGGCTCTTGAGCCCCTTACAGAAGGATGCCTATTATAGAAACAGGTGTCACAAAAGAAAGATAGCATTTTATTTTTATATTATTAATACATATGTAAACTTTGTTTTCAATGTGTAGGCTAACGTTTTTTTTTAAATTTTAATTACTTCATTAATAGTTTGCGTGGTTATCTACAATTTCGTAAACACAGTAAGAGTAATGTTAACGAATATTATTTCCGTCTTTTAGCGGTAAAGTTTACATAAGTTAAAACTGAAGGTTCAATTAATACAAGTAGCAATGTCTTGTTGAATCAATACTTATTTAAGTTTACTTTAAAATATAGCAGTATTGGTAAACACATCTTTTAAGGTTTTGCTATTTGTTCATACGTCTCAAGACACAAAACAAAGATTAGACCAAATCCCCATCCTCCACCACGAGAATATAAAAATTCAAGTTACAAGTTTAAACATGCCATCAGTTACGTAGCTATTGTTGATGTGAGCCGTAATTGCAGATGTATGGTAGAGTTACCCGCCCCTATTCTCGACAGTCATTGTCAATTTCTACTTGTTGAAATAATGTTTAAACAAACTGACAGTAAATGAATGCTTGATGATATCAGCGTGTAAAAAAATAACATAAATTGTTTGTCATTATAACTAAAACGTATCTTTACTTTATTTAATAACTAGGGGCAAGTACCCGGCTTCTCCCGGGTTTAAAATAAGGTTTTTTGTAGAAGCGTACAAAACTGTTTATTTGCATGCAATAAAGGTTACATTTAACTTAAGGCAATGTGTTAGATAACATATAGCAAAATTCCATTTGGAGTGTGTACAAACGTTTTTTCCTCTTTGTCAACTATGGAGCAGGCTACATACAAATGTCCATGAGAAAAGCATGGTGTCTGCAAGTGTCATGAAAGTTTCATGCTTCTACCTACACGGCCCCCAGTATCTTATATATATATATGGAACGAAAACTGATTAAGAACTTTCCCATGTAATTTTGTGTATGTGTACCAAATTTCACGTTATTTGGTTGTCTTGATCTTGAGTTTTTAGGGAAAAGATAAAAACACAACAAATGCGTCTTATATAATATATAACATTTGGACCCCTGCCCCCCAGTTAGTGATAATTTTTTTTTCGACTACTACCATCGCGGGAGGGTACTCAACAACTTTCCAAAGTTTATGTTTGTACCTACGAAGAAAGATGAGGAATTAGTGTTGATTCAATTTTATATAAACCATATAAGGAAAAAAAACGGGTTGGGCCCCGGCCACCCATGAGTGAAAATTTTTAAAAAATTTTTGGCAAATATCGTCATAAGAATGTATTCAGCAAGTTCCCATAGTTTCATGCTTCTACCTTCACGGGAAATTGAAGAATAAATGTTGAGTCAGTTTTAATTATAAGAAAAAAAACTACATTAAGGACCCTGGGCCCCAGTAAGTGATAATTTATATACATTTTCAACTGTTACCATCGCCAAATGATGCTTAACAACTACCGAAAGTTTTATGCTTCTACCTACACGTGGAAAAAAAAACAGTTTTGGGCCCCCGGCCACCCATGAGTCAAATTTAAAAAAAAATTTCGCCAATTATCGTCATAAGAGTGTATTCAGCAAGTTCCCAAAGTTTCATGCTTCTACCTACACGGGAAATAGGATAATTTTTATTTGTATTTTTTATAGAGCTCATATTAGTCATTTAAGGAAAAAAGTACATATTGGCCCCTGGCCCCAACATCTTATATATATGGAACGAAACATGTTTAACAACCTTTCTCATCTCATTGTTAGTATGTGTACCAAATGTCACGTTATTTGGTTGTCTGGATCTTGAGTTATTAGGGAACAGACAACACACAACAAATGCGTCTTATATGTATAACATTTGAGCCCCTTGCCACCCATTAGTCAAATTTTTAAAATTATTTTCACCAATTATCGTCATAAGAGTGTATTCAGCAAGTTTCCAAAGTTTCATGCTTCTATCTTCACGGGAAGTTGAAGAAATTAGTGTTGATTCAGTTTTAAATATCAGAAAAAAACTATATTAGGGCCCCCGGCCCCCCGTAATTGATAATTTATATAATTTTTTACCTGTAACCATCGCTAAATGATACTTAAGAACTACCGAAAGTTTTATGCTTCTACCTACACGGGAAATATGATAATTTTTAAAATATTTTTTATAGAGTTCATATAAGGAAAAATTACATTTTGGGCCCCCGGCCCCAGTACCTTATATATATGGAAAAAAACCTGTTTAATAACCTTTTCGGTATAATTTTGTGGGCGTGTACCAAATTGCACGTTATTTGGTTGTCTGGATCTTGAGTTAATAGGGAACAGACAGACAGACGACAGACAACAAATGCGTCTTATATGTATATATATATAGATAGATATAGATGATTTCCACTTTAAATGACGTAATTATCAGTAAAGTCTTTTGTTGTGCTCTTTTTACACTTTGCCAAAACGAAATCCGGCATTCTATAGAATGCCTAGGCAAAGTATGCAAAAGTTTTACAAATTTCATACTTTGCCTTAAACAATCAGGCATTTTATACATTGCCTATGCATTCTATAGAATGCCTGATTTCACATATTGCCTGTTACATATATAAAAATCAAAGTATGTATGTATGTATATATGCATGTCTGTTATAGCTGACTAAACCATTCATCTGATCGCCATGAAACTTTTGGAGACTTTTGAGTACGCTCCCGGGGTGGAAATAGGCAACTTTTTTTCAAAATTTAACACTCATGGGGCGCCGGGAGCGCATACTGGGAATACTTTCTTAAATGAGCTACATAAAAATTAGTTTAAGCCTTAGCTATTGCGTAAATTGATGGACCTTAATCATACATGGTATGTAACAACTTGGTAGCGGATATTGAAATGCTATAGGGCACTAATTTCCTAATGTCCATTTCTTCGGGGCTGGTGGCCCAAAATGTCTTTTTTTTATAAACGTTTACAATTTTATTCCTCATTTCATTATTAAAGATTTTGAGAAATATAGATACACTAGAAATATGCCCGCACTTTGTAGCGGGAGTGTGCTGACCCCTTTTCCCAGTATTAGTTGCTGGTTATTACAATTTTTATTTGCCAAGTTAAATTTCAGATTCATCTATTAGTTAAAATCTTATGGGAAACAGAGATATTACGTTTTAGGGGGGAAAATATATAATTAAATATATTTAAGAAAAAAGAAGAGAGAGAAAAAAAAACAGACACAATTATTTAATTTTTACCATTTTACCGCGGGAGTTGTTTTCACTTAATGCAGTGCATTTTAACATTAACTTACTATTTAACAGAAATGATTTATTAAATAATTAATCTTGATGATCATAATATCTAAATTTACTATTTCATTCCCACGTGTACTAAATAAACATAACTGATAGGTTTTCCAAAAGAGCTCTATGACGTCACTCAAAAATTTCATTTAAGTAATACAATGTTTGTAACCGCGTCTGTGAGATACAGAACATATGGCACTATCCCTTAAAATGGCAAAGGCTGCATAACTCATAGCAACAATAAACAAAATTATAAATGTACTTTCTAAAATACTTTTTTTTTAAAAACGTCGTATTAAAATGATATCAAGAAAAAGTGCACACCATATTTTAGACAATAAATGATTATAGAAAGCTGGCCGCATAAAATAAAGTCTTGTTATAAAGTAATTGTACTGGATCAAAATAACTCTTCCTTTTGACGTATTCATAGTTGTTTTAACAGGGAAATAATATTTTAAAAAAATTATGTCTCTAAATTTTACGATTTATATTTACGGTTTTTGTTCAATGTGTATAATTTCAAAAAGGAATCTTTTTTTTTGTTCCCTATTTCTGATAAGGCATAATATTTTGTAAATTATATTCAATGCACACACACCATATTTTGTTTGTGAAAAAATATTTGTATATATATATCCACATTAAATAAAAGATTACACCTTCTGTTAATAAACACATCTGTTAAATAATTAAAAAGGAACTTTGTAAATGACCTATGTTATTCCGACTACAAAGGAATGAACATAACATGTTCAATTCGCAATTCATATTAGTTAAGCGTTTTCAGGATCACTTTATTAAATTTAGTCACCTTCTGTTAATACGTTCGGTACCGAAAGTGTATAATGTATAGTTTAAATATATAGCTTATGTAAACTTTTTTAAAGTGTAAGTTTATTTTACATAGGCCATCGCTTTCCACATAAAATAAACTCGCTACATCAATGGTTTTTAATTAAATGTCGAGTTATGAATTATATTTAAAAAATCGCAATTTCATTCACACATGTAAAATATTAATCCATTGCATCGTGGAAAAATAGAAATAAAATAATTTAAATGCATATCTAATATATAAAGCTCAGTTGATGTTTGTATGTTTGTTTGTTTGTATCCATTTAAAAAAGGCCACTGCTTTGTTGACATTTTTCCAAAAGATGTCTACCACTGTCGTCACTAAAAAAGCTCATATATATTTACGACACTGCATCGTAACACAGTTGTAATTAATACAATATTTGCATCAGCGTCTATGGGATAAAGATAATATGGCACTTCCCCCCCCCCTCAAAGGCAAAATCTACTTAACCTATAGCGCCAATAAATATAATATATACACTTATTACATAAATAGTTTTTTTTTATTAAATGTCGAGTTATGAAACAGAAAATAATTAAATCAAATGACGTCATTATTTTATGCTTATATTATAATTTTTGAAAAGGTAAGGATGTAAAAATAGGATTTGAGGATTTATAATTATTATGAAATACTTTGTGTACATTTCATCAAGTTTAATATTTTGTATTTATCAAACACGGATAAGTTACTTATGTTAATTATGTATATTGATTTCCGTGGTCTGTATGGATTGTATAAAAATATTAAATGACGTCATTGTTTTATGCTTATATTTTATTTTTTGAAAAGAAGCTTTCACCAAAATGTGCGCACCGTAATCAGACAATATAATATTTTTTGAATGCGCACCGCTGAAAAATAAAGTATTGGGGAAAAAAACGTCACCAAAAATAACTCGCTTTGAACGGCATTTGAACGTCCGCGTAAAGTTGTTCAATACAGAAATGAGGTTAATTTTTTTATTATTTGTCTCTGCATTTTCTGATTATTTAATTTATGGCATTCGGGCAAAAGGGACAATTACAAAAACTAACTTAAAACCATCTTCAGGGTAAAAGGAACCATCCTGCCAAATTTGGTCCCCGTCCGTCATTTGGTTTTTCCGTGGCTGTCTAACGAAAAGTCGAAAAGTGAAACATACAAACATACAAACACCAACTGAGCTTTATATATTAGATATTAGTTAGGAGAAACTTTGCTTTTTAGCTGGCACACATTTCGTTTAGGTCGTTACTCCTCAATACATTGAATGGCCTGTGCTTCACGGAGGAATTTGTAACTGAAAGTTATGGGGAAATGTTTTATAAACTGATATTTTATAGCAAGTAAACAACTTGACCACTTTTTCTTTACATGGAGATTGTGTGGCTCGACAGTATCTAAGAATAACTCGTACAACCCAAGCTTTTTACACAACAAAACATCTGCATTTGTACACCAAACTATTGCTTTTTGTAAACCAGCGATGAGAAACACAACAAAATGATGAACGTTATTTGTAGTTGAAAACTTTTTAATAAAAATATTAAAGTGAAATCAAGTAAATTTTGGAACTGTGTGGTTCTCAACTTTCTTATTTATCTCATTAGTATATTGCTACACCAGTGCCATAAACAGTTTTAAAGTAAACACGTGTTACTATTATACTAATATTGTTTTAACTTGTTTTCGGTTTCTGTTGTTGTTTTTGTTGTTGTTTTTTTTTGTTTGCTTTTTTTGCATTATGTGATAAGTAAGACTGTTGATGCTTGGATGGGGGTGGAAAGATAACAAAAAGTATTGCAAGACCAGGGACTGGACGTTGGCTGGCACATGTCACATTATGACATGTTACGAGGGCTAGAGTAGGTGACCACCAACAGAACACCATGTGCTGGCGTGAATTACGGGAAAGGAAAATAATTGGATTTGGGGCAGAGAGAATTTATTAAGGACTATCTAACAAAATGGTATTTGTATACATCGAATCGTGGTTAGGGTTGGGAAAGATGTGCTTGGAAGGACTTTCTAGCTTTTATGGGGCTTATAAAAGAGGAATATTACTTGCTCAGAAATTACGTAGGTGATACCGTAAAAATAAAACTGACGAGGAATGCCGCATTTATCACAATCATCAAATTCGCATCGAATGTTTACTGTCAGTGTTTAGAGTCCTATCATTGATTAAACTTACAAATAAATCTTTCATACTGTTTTTCATTTATAATAGACACTAACATTAAACTATATTATTTTTATATCAAGTTACCTTTAAAAAAAATAAATGAAGTTAGTAAGACAATCTTTAAAAATAATAACATTACAATGTAATAAAAAAACCCGTAAAAAATTGTTTTGACTATAAATCCTTTATGTGCGAGACATAACGAAAAGAATGTTCATTATAATACGCAGCGCACGACAATCCAAAAATCCAAAATTTTAGTTATGTCTCGTAAAACATGTTTAATACAATGCGCACTGATCGGGAATATAATTATTTTTATAATTTATAGTCCATATAATACGCACCGAATCGCGCAACAGGAAAGTATTAAAAAAGGTCGTTCAATATTATTACGCACCGCGACACTCGATCTAAAAAAAAATAACATGATACATAGAGATAAATAAAATAATAAAAAAATTGAATAATTTAATTACAGTACATGCGATCGATCTGAAATTGTGAAACTTTGTTTTTATCATTGGCACAAAACTGCCTGCAAATTTTCAGGTCGCTAGCTTACGAGGAAGTGAGTTCAAAATCGATTTAAAATGTTGTCGACAAGCAAACAAACAAGCAAGGGCTCAAACAGACACCACGAGTTAATATAAAGGATTTAAAAAACAAAAGGGTCTAACCGTCCGTGGTCAAATCAATTTGGTTCGAACCTATGTGGGGTCGAAACGTTCTGTGGTCTAAGTGTAAATGTATAACATATAAACAGGGTATGAATTAGCCTGACAGGACATAAAAAAAACAGCGAACGTTTCGGCAAAGAGCCTTCCTCAACGAACAAAAAAGTACACAAATCAAACGAATATAACGAAAGAATTTTTAAAAAAAACGTAGCTGCAGTGAGATCTAATTAGTCCAGTATCTACATTAACTACGTTATGTTAGCTTATGAAAGTAATTGTTAAACATGGGAGGTTAGCAAAGGGAAGATATTTATTTTTATCACTGTATACAAAACAAAAATCGGCAATCACGTCCCTTTTTTTAAAATTTGTAATCAAAGTTTGTTGTCTACTGTTGTTTTTAATGAAGCGTTTATTCTTCCTATCATAGTGAACTTCGATCTGTCTAATCACCATCTCGTATTCAAATAGTACTTCTATCATTAAGATACACACTGAAACATTTTGTGAACGGTCCTGCCCGTTTTGTTCAATGAAACCATGCAATTCTCACCCATTACACCTCTGCGATTAGCTGCGCCAATTTCGCCATATCTGACTTTCAGCGGATGACTGATATACGTCCACGTTTTGTTATGTGTACCTAAATTTGTATATTATTATGTGTACCAAAATTTGTATATTATTATGTGTACATAAATTTGTATATTATTATGTGTACCTAAATTTGTATATTATTATGTGTACCTAAATTTGTATATTATTATGTGTACCCAAATTTGTATATTATTATGTGTACCTAAATTTGTATATTATTATTTGTACCTAAATTTGTATATGATTATGTGTACCTAAATTTGTATATGATTATGTGTACCTAAATTTGTATATGATTATGTGTACCTAAATTTGTATATGATTATGTGTACCTAAATTTGTATATGATTATGTGTACCTAAATTTGTATATGATTATGTGTACCTAAATTTGTATATGATTATGTGTACCTAAATTTGTATATGATTATGTGTACCTAAATTTGTATATGATTATGTGTACCTAAATTTGTATATGATTATGAGTAATTTGATGGCAAGCTATTTTGTCAAGTTCTTGAACATGTTTGTAAAGCGCGGTGATCCTGGCCATCGGCTAGTGTACTGCACTGCATAAGTATGACAAATAAATAACACTGTAGCATTCTTACTATCGTTGACTCTTAAGCGCGAATAAAAACATGTGAAAATATATGTTTAAAAATAACCCTCTGAAATAGACCAGGACAATTAAACGTAGCTGATATGTGGCATGCATATCATAAGAGTTTATTATGTGATTATGAATGGATTTGGTTCACTATTTGTTTATTTTTAATTAAGAAAGTTTTGTTTCACGCATGAGTGTGTGTTGATATGAGTGTGTGTAGGTGTATGTTTGTGTGTGTGTGAAGTGCTGTTAGCTAAGGCTAACCTCATGTACACAATTTAGTAAACAATTTATTTTTTTAAATTAAGTTTTAATATAAAACACTCGAAGAAAGACACACACACAAAAAGATTTACTATATCTTTTTTTTCAACTTCTTGTGAAACTCACTTACTTTAGTAATATAAACATTACATCTATACACTATGTCATGAACATATTTAAATACTCTTTTACTCAAATCAAAAGTTACAATAAAGGAAAAAAAATATATTAGTTTCAAATAGTCACCAAATATTTCATACAAGAGAGAAACCCAACAAAAGTCGCATTTCTTTTGTTTTTGTTCTATATTTCCTTATAATCCTTATACTAAATAATAATCTTTCAAACGTTACATGGGTATTTGTGGGTTATTTAAATGTCTTGTTCAATTATCTTAATCTATTTAATTAGAGCTTTGGACACACAAATATATAACATATGTTATTCTGCATGATTTTGTAATATTTTAATATATAAAGTTAAACTAAGTAATTAAGACGGGAGATAGTAAATTTCCTTAGCATGTCTAGTTCATTTCCTTGAATGATAACAAAGTAAATTTATCTTAGAATGTTTATCTCTGTATCCCTTACGTTCAATAAATATCAGTGTTAAATATACTTGGCAAAAATTATCTAAAATGTAGAATCATATACATAAAAAGGGGGCGTGGATAGTAAACAGTTACCTGGGTGATAGATGTCTAGTTCTTTTCCTTGAATGATAACAAAGTAAATTTTTCTTAGAATGTTTATCTCTGTATCCCTTACGTTCAATAAATATCAGTGTTAAATATACTTGGCAAAAATTATCTAAAATCTAGAAACATATACATAAAAAGGGGGCGGGGATAGTAAACAGTTACCTGGGTGATAGAATTGGGGGGGGGGCTCCAAATGTTTATTCCCCCTATATATGATATATTAAATTATTTTAAACATTGTTTACTAGGTCTCGACCAATCTTGGTACATGAGAACATGTTTTGGCCATATTAAAATAAAAAGGGCATTGAATTCCTAACGTTCATTCCATCGGGGCTGGAGCAAAAAATAGTTTTAAAAAAACAAACTTTAAGACTTTATTCAAAATTAAATGTTAAACAACCTTCACAACTAGAGTCGCATTTATCCAGCTTAATCTGGATTAAAATATACAAATATTTAAAATCTTTATTATTTTTTTTATTTAAAGCCCGCTCCTTTGGGGCCCTAAAGCCGAAAAAGGGTTTTTATTTTATAGGTTATATAAAGAGTATTTTAAATATTTGATTCCTGTTAATGGATTTATGAAAAAACTACACTATACTACCTTAATGGCTAACAGAATTTTGCTATTAGGAACACAACTCCTAAATCCATTCATGTTGGAGCTTTTGGCTTCAAATTTACATATATTGAAAATATTTTATTTTCGAAAGTGGTTCGCAAACTCTATTGTTAGTATTTTCAATTAGACTTTGTTAGTTTCTTTAATATATCATATAGAATGGGATTGCGATAAAGCTTTAATTTTCTTTGGAAACTGCATACTTACTTTTCTTGCCTTTTTCTTAGGAGTGAGGCGTAGTTCCTTATCTTATGGCTAACTATTTTAACAAGTTGGTGTCGTAAATTATCCGTTTTACGCGCCTGCAGTTGTCTTCAATTTGTTTTTATTAAAAGAAAAATCAATAAACTAAAAAAAATTTTTAAATAAAAAACAACTATTAAGCCCTACCTCACTAAATTTCAAACTAGAAAAATATTTATGATACTAAAGTGAGAATGGCTAGAGCTATCAAATAAACTTAATGGGAACTATAGAATTAAGAAACACTACGAACAAAAAAGACCTCTTCATAACATAGTCCCCAACACTAAGATGAGAAACGCTACTTTACTTTAAAATCCTTTAAAACTAATAAAAATATTGAAATTTAAAAAGAACGCAGTTTTAAATTAACCACCAACATAACAATTGCCTCCATCCACACACCTCTCCTCATTTGTTTTATTGATTTTAACCTAAACCAACGCATTACTTGTCCTGGACCTCCACTAATTTATTTAAAAAACTGCCATAAATCAAGCGGTAACATCCGGCCATCTAAACCCCTCTCCTCATTTTTACTATTGATTTTTACCTAAACCAATGCATTGTAACTCCACATCGTGCCTTCCTATACATAAATCATACCACCACATCTATACTAACATCACATCAACAAACACCCGCTATTTTGTCATCCCCTTTCTCATTGTGTCTAATTAATTATAATATATAATAAATCATTTCTGATTGTAACCTATACCATCACCTGCCACAACTATATTATTATAATTACATTCACCACCAACAACAGCTGTTCAATGGAGAACCTAAATAAAATACATCGCCTAACAACCTATGCTACTATAAAAACGATAATTAGGACCCTTATATACTACCATTCATCAAATAAAATACATAAATACAATACTTCTTATATAAATTTACCCTCAATTAAGTCTGTGGCCTAACGCTAAGGGACTTCACTCTGCTTTTTTTTAAAAAAAAATTGAAAATATAGACTTTAAAATCATAATCATTTTGGTTTCCAGATTAACATTAACCAAACAACGCACGAATCTTTGACGTCAGCATTTATGTTGTAAACAGTGCTGACTGACTAAAAGAGTTATTTTTTTGGTGCAGTAATTTGGTGCGCTGCTTTCTAAAATTAGTAGCGTCACGGACAGGACAGAAGGGACGTGCAGTTAAAAAATCTTGTGGTGATTAGCACTGTAAAAAAATATTATATAAATATTTGGTGTGCATTTCAGGAAATTTCGTATTTATCATACAAGGATAACTTACTTGGGCTTTTGACCAAAATAAAAGTGGGCGCCGTAGGCGCCCTACAACCCCTATTATAAAATAGTTTGTGTACATTTCAAGAAGTTTAATATTACGGTTTTATCATACAAGGACTAGTTAGTTGGACTTTTGAAAAAGGTGGGCGCCGTAGGCGTTATTCTCTTTGTTAAAATCATGTAAAATTTCTACTCTTAGAAAACATAATGTAAAATCATACACAATTGTTAGCATTAGACAAAACCATACACAATTGTTAGCATTAGACAAAACTTGAGCAAAACAAGAATATATATATTCAGTTTTTATAAGTTCAATGAGAACGAATAGTCATAAAAAGGGCCGGTTGCAAAATTACAGAGTATCCACCAGGAGACTATATTTAAAAACAAATCCTCCGGGGGAGAAAATGTTTTCCTCCCGATTAAAATTTCTCCCATTCCCTGTAAAATATTGTCTCCCGTAAAATAAATCCGCCCCATCACACTTTCGATATAAAACAAAGAGATAATTCAAAAACAACATAATCAAAAATACTTAGTTGTGTATGGCTGTAATATTCACATACGTTTCTGTAATACTATTTATGGTAGTGGCGTAGATAGTCAGAGATATGAGAGGGTGAGGACCATGTAGTTTGACATCTCTCAGGGGCGTGACATAATTTGAAAAATCGCTTAATTACTTGATTTTTTTCCCGCTGTACAAATTGACGAACAGGCAATTTTGGGGTGTTTAAAAGCAGTTGTTTTGTTTCATAAAGCACACAATTAAGTCTTTGAAGGCATGGGTTTATGTTGTTACTATAAATGGTAAAGTCTTACAAACGTCGGGTGTTCAGACGGTGATAAAGTTTCTTACTATCTGGAGTCGGGAGAAAAGGGTTGGAGTGACACAATTAAGTAACCGCACGGATGGAACAAAAATCGGGCTATAATACTGACCAGTTCAACTTATTACCTGATTATACAGTCTTTTTTAAAACTCTGTGATCTATGCATTGTGCTGTGAGATGCAGAGGCGAGAGGTCAATAGGGAGGAGGGGCTACTGGTGGTGCTGACTGCATTGGCTGACACTATCACAAGGGGTAAAACCGAATCTAAAATTAAGTATGTTCCCGTTATTTGGCAGTGGCAGACTCGGGAGAGAACTATGGGTTTGACACAATGAGCTTACCGCAATAGGTGACGCAAACCTTAGTGACGCCTCTGACGAGACAGCTACACTAATATTGTATAAGTAATAAGTTATTCCTTTTAATAACTTTAGCGATACTTTTATTACTTCTAACAGATCTACTACCTTACGTTGGGCTAGGAGCTACTTACTACCTTACATTGGGTTAGGAGCTACTTACTACCTTACGTTGGGTTAGGAGCTACTTACTACCTTACGTTGGGTTAGGAGCTACTTACTACCTTACGTTGAGCTAGGAGCTACTACCTTACGTTGGGCTAGGAGATACTACCTTATGTTGGGCTAGGAGATACTACCTTACGTTGGGCTAGGAGATACTACCTTATGTTGGGCTAGGAGATACTACCTTATGTTGGGCTAGGAGATACTACCTTATGTTGGGCTAGGAGATACTACCTTATGTTGGGCTAGGAGATACTACCTTATGTTGGGCTAGGAGATACTACCTTACGTTGGGCTAGGAGATACTACCTTATGTTGGGTTAGGAGCTACTACCTTATGTTGGGCTAGGAGATACTACCTTACGTTGAGCTAGGAGATACTACCTTACGTTGGGCTAGGAGATACTATCTTACGTTGAGCTAGGAGATACTATCTTATGTTGGGCTAGGAGATACTATCTTACGTTGAGCTAGGAGATACTACCTTATGTTGGGCTAGGAGATACTATCTTACGTTGAGCTAGGAGATACTACCTTACGTTGGGCTAGGAGATACTACCTTATGTTGAGCTAGGAGATACTACCTTACGTTGAGCTAGGAGATACTACCTTATGTTGGGCTAGGAGATACTATCTTACGTTGAGCTAGGAGATACTACCTTACGTTGAGCTAGGAGATACTACCTTATGTTGGGCTAGGAGATACTATCTTACGTTGAGCTAGGAGATACTACCTTATGTTGGGCTAGGAGATACTATCTTACGTTGAGCTAGGAGATACTACCTTATGTTGGGCTAGGAGATACTATCTTACGTTGAGCTAGGAGATACTACCTTATGTTGGGCTAGGAGATACTACCTTACGTTGAGCTAGGAGATACTACCTTACGTTGGGCTAGGAGATACTACCTTACGTTGGGCTAGGAGATACTACCTTATGTTGGGCTAGGAGATACTATCTTACGTTGAGCTAGGAGATACTACCTTATGTTGGGCTAGGAGATACTATCTTACGTTGAGCTAGGAGATACTACCTTACGTTGGGCTAGGAGATACTACCTTACGTTGGGCTAGGAGATACTACCTTACGTTGGGCTAGGTGATACTACCTTACATTGGGCTAGGAGATACTACCTTACGTTGGGCTAGGAGATACTACCTTATGTTGGGCTAGGAGATACTACCTTATGTTGGGCTAGGAGATACTACCTTACGTTGAGCTAGGAGATACTACCTTACGTTGGGCTAGGAGATACTACCTTACGTTGGGCTAGGAGATACTACCTTACGTTGGGCTAGGTGATACTACCTTACATTGGGCTAGGAGCTACTACCTTATGTTGGGCTAGGAGATACTACCTTATGTTGGGCTAGGAGATACTACCTTATGTTGGGCTAGGAGATACTACCTTACGTTGAGCTAGGAGATACTACCTTACGTTGGGCTAGGAGATACTACCTTACGTTGGGCTAGGAGCTACTACCTTACGTTGGGCTAGGAGATACTACCTTACGTTGGGCTAGGTGCTACTACCTTACGTTGGGCTAGGTGATACTACCTCACGTTGGGCTAGGAGCTACTACCTTACGTTGGGCTAGGAGATACTACCTTATGTTGGGCTAGGAGATACTACCTTATGTTGGGCTAGGAGCTACTACCTTACGTTGGGCTAGGTGCTACTACCTTACGTTGGGCTAGGTGCTACTACCTTACGTTGGGCTAGGTGATACTACCTTATGTTGGGCTAGGAGCTACTACCTTACGTTGGGCTAGGAGATACTACCTTACGTTGGGCTAGGAGATACTACCTTACGTTGGGCTAGGAGATACTACCTTACGTTGGGCTAGGAGATACTACCTTACGTTGGGCTAGGAGATACTATCTTACGTTGGGCTAGGAGATACTACCTTACATTGGGCTAGGAGATACTACCTTACGTTGGGCTAGGAGATACTACCTTACATTGGGCTAGGAGATACTATCTTACGTTGGGCTAGGAGATACTACCTTACGTTGGGCTAGGAGCTACTACTTTAATTTGGGCTAGGATCTACTACCTTACGTTGAGCTAGGAGATACTATCTTACGTTGGGCTAGGAGATACTATCTTACGTTGGGCTAGGAGATACTACCTTACGTTGGGCTAGGAGATACTACCTTACGTTGGGCTAGGAGATACTATCTTACGTTGGGCTAGGAGATACTACCTTATGTTGGGCTAGGAGATACTACCTTACGTTGGGCTAGGAGATACTACCTTACATTGGGCTAGGAGATACTATCTTACGTTGGGCTAGGAGATACTACCTTACGTTGGGCTAGGAGCTACTACTTTAATTTGGGCTAGGATCTACTACCTTACGTTGAGCTAGGAGATACTATCTTACGTTGGGCTAGGAGATACTATCTTACGTTGGGCTAGGAGATACTACCTTACGTTGGGCTAGGAGATACTACCTTACGTTGGGCTAGGAGATACTATCTTACGTTGGGCTAGGAGATACTACCTTACGTTGGGCTAGGAGCTACTACTTTAATTTGGGCTAGGATCTACTACCTTACGTTGAGCTAGGAGATACTATCTTACGTTGGGCTAGGAGATACTATCTTACGTTGAGCTAGGAGATACTACCTTATGTTGGGCTAGGAGATACTACCTTACGTTGGGCTAGGAGATACTACCTTACGTTGGGCTAGGAGCTACTACCTTACGTTGGGCTGAGAGCTACTACTTTAATTTGGGCTAGGATCTACTACCTTACGTTGAGCTAGGAGATACTACCTTATACAACGAAGATAAGAATGGGAACACTGCATCCAGTTTCTTCTATCAGCATATTTTTTTTTGAAAGATAAATTATTCCACAATTTAAAGGCAGCGCCTGGCAATAGTGTGAGCGTTTAAGAAGTTCAAACAATACCTTTACGGAAGACTGTCTGCAATCTGACAACAAGCACATGAAGTATCTTAACACTGCTCGATTCGAGATTACCAGATTTGTTAGACGGGCGATGTTTCTTCGGAGTTACACCTTCACAGTGCAGTGAATTACCTGTGCAAATCATGAAGAGGCTGATTTCCTAATTAGACTTTGTTATGGGACGTTCAGAAAGTTCCCTTTTATGTGTTGTCATTAAGAAAGTCATTATTATAGAAGTGTTTGGTTCTAATCGGAACTAAATCAAGTTAAAGATAATGAGATATTTACTCGCAGAGCATTACATTTATTTTGAATTTTGTCTAATTTCCATAGTAGCATCATGAATCATGTTTTTGTTGTTATAAACTGTTGCATTTGATACAATGACTTTCTTTAAACTCTATGCACATGTATCGGAGCTCAATGGCTAAAATGTTATTTAAAAAAGTTACCATTATTTATGAATATTTGAGAATGGGTGTTCATATAAAAATCCAAGTAGAAAATGGATATTTTAGTTCACAAGTAAATTTGTGCATTGGTTATTCGACAATGGAAATTAGTCTACTTTGTAAAATTTATGGAAAGGGAGGCATCGGTCATGGGTGTCCAATTTTCATTCAATACCTTGTGATTTAGTCTCGTTGGGGTTATGGAGGTCGCATTTTGATTTGTTCGTGCGCAGTATGCTAAGAAAAAGACAATGTTGTGTCAATATAAGAACGTGTGTAAGGAGTTAGTAGAGATTATCACAGATGATATCTTAAAGTGCACAGAAATTGAACGAAAATAAATCCTTTTTTCAGTAGCTGACTTGTGTTATGTTTGTGTAATAAAAGAGAGTAAATGAACTCGGTGGTAAGCGTACTTGATCTACGAACTAGGACGCTTGTGACAAAATGTTTTTGATTAATCAATTGTGATAGCGTGGATTAGGAATGCGAACTCCTAAGAGAGGTGTTGGAGGAGAAGTGTTAAATGAAAACTGTTCAATGAAGAGAAGCTGGAACAAAATATGTATAATATAGTAGAATAAGGTGGGGCGTGAGAATTGAAGACTGTGAATGAACAATTAAATATAATTGAACACTTGTTGAAAATATCAAAACTGATGAGAAATTGAAATTAAAAAAGTATGCCACTTTAATGAATGTTAATGACAAAATAAAATGATACACTCAGTGAGAAATAGGATGTAGAATATTTATTTAATGAATGGTGCATTAAAGAGAAGTTAGGAATGATTATTTTGATAAGGGAGGTAGTGTTGATTTGGAGAAAAGATGGTAAACATTGTGGTAAATGTCGTGAATTACACACAGAGCTTCTCCGGATAATTTCAAGTGAATTCATTTAACATTAAATCACTGCTGCTTAATTTCAAAATAAATATATTTAAAAAACTAAACAAAAACAATCTAACATACTAAAATTACAAAATAATTTCTTGCTGAATATTATTTATAAGCATAAAACACGTTCATAACAAATATGTAACAACAATTTAAAATCATTTTTTGGCCTTTAAATATTAGATGGATACACATATTTTGACTATAAAATATGTCTACTTACGCTTTTCCTTAGGTATCTTCAAATGGTAGTTTCAGAACTATTGGCAACCGTCTAAGTCTGACAATGTTTATTTACTACTGCCTAAACAATAGTGTTGTTGTAAGCTCTATTTTGGTTATGACCTTAAATGTGAATTTATTTTTTGTTTGACTGGCGTTACTCCAGCCAAAAAAGATAAGATAAGTAAATTGGGGCACGTTTTAACCTGCTAGCTCCAGGACATGAAGCTATGTATTTATTTTTTTTAATGGATTTCCTTGTTTTGACGAAATAAATGAAGGACAATGCATGTTTAAAAGGAATGTGCTGCTTTAAGGTTATACAGTTATTTTACTGTATTTATTGCCTACTAATATGTAATCTGTTTTAAGTAGCGCTAAAATTATTTGGCTCTAAAAGCATTGGCTTACTCTAAGTGGGCAATCCTGATTTACAACACATTGTATTTTTGTGCAACGAACTCAATGCCTAGATGTTGGGTCAAATTTTGTATCTGAATCTACTGTAGTGGCCATTTCGCCAGCATCAACGAGAAGGGCATTTGCGAAATTTAAGAAATAAAGAATTGTTCTTTTCAATACTTTTAAAGACTATTCAATATCATAATGTTTCTCCTTCATGTTTAGACTAATATTATATCTCTAAAGGAAAAAGTGAATTGTGTTTGCTTTATCTATTATTGAGCTGACAATATCTTAGTTCTATTGAGTGCTAGACAATGCATAATATTATTTACCGATTTGAAATGTAAACGGCTTTATATAGATTCGAGTTTTTTTAGCCGTCGAGAAGGGGTGGCCTTTACGGGGCTCGTCGGATGAGTAAGTTCGCGGGTCAAGACCCGACAACTCCTGGCAGGTAATGCCGAAGTCCGATATGTTACGAGTTAGGTGCTAATCACATGATTACAGTTGCTGTACGGATCTTAGACAAAGCATTTAGATGCAATGTCGATGATGAGAACCAAAGTATCCGTTGAGGGTCGGGTAAATCCGAAGCGACCGTTTCGTCCCCTCAGTTTACTAGCAACACCATTGAGCGGTGCCGGTTTAGGGCCAGGAGCGCCAGTACGTATTAGCAAAAAGAGCCACGAAAGGACGCAGCGGACGCCAGCTCTGAGGAAACCTTCCAGTGGTGGCTACACCCTAGGTAAGTCTTGGATTATCCCCCGCATAGTGGCGGTCCTAACCATTGAGACTCGTGTGCTTTGCCGGGGTGGCGCCAAAGTGGAAGCGGGTCGTAGTAAGGAATTCCACCCCTCCTTGTGAGGTCAATCTAGTGGGAGGCATCTTCGAATTTATGTCCTGGATGCCCAGGTGGCCGCTTCAGAAGCTTCCGGTGGGGTTTCTCGGCTGTTACGTCCCTTAGGAGGCCAGATAGCTGAGGGGGTCTTCCGGGTCTTCTGATTTTCTTTCACATGTACGATAATTAGCTGGTATAACTGAGATGTTTTATTATCAGTTCATCTCTATGTGTCAAAAGAATAGCCCAATGTTTTGCTGGGACATATTTTAAGCCAGCCGGCTACTTGAAAACATTGCAAAGCTGAAAAACACAATGCAAAACTACGCAAGCCTATATGAATATATTCCAAAATAATTTTATAATTGGTGAAATTGTCTACACTAAATTGCCACTTGTGTGTCTGTATTTGCTTGAGGGGTGTGGGGGGGGTTATCTCTTATAGGTATATCAATGTAATATTCAAAAGTTCCAGTTCACTTTAAAAAAGGCGGGGCAGAAGTTAACACTTACGAATATGTGAATCTTTGATTTAGTTTAAAATATATTTATGTATATATATATATATATATATAACGAAAGTATAAATGTATGCATGTCCTTTAAAGCTTACTAAACCATACATCCGATCGTCATGAAAATTTTGGAGACCTTTAGTCGGATCCTATTTTTTTTTACTGTATCAATATTTAATGACATTCAAAAGATAGGCGGTATGATATGTTTCTCTTCCTAAAATATATTTTATAATTTAAAATTGAGTATGGTATAGAGATCCTTCTGTTTAATTTATCAATTAAGCGGCGGATTATTTAAACACAAATAAAAATGTTGAGGTACATGAAAAAACGCAAATTTGATTCCTGGATAAAAAAAATATATCGCTAAAATATTCTATGTTCATGGAATAATCCATTGTATTTATTAGATAAAGATTTAGGAATAAGTCAGCGACAGAGTTGTATCGAATATTAATACAAGGAAAACTTTAATTCTGGAAGTAACAACAAGGGGAATAAACAGTTTCAAATAATTTCATTTACTTTAATATTTTTAAGGTATACTTCTTGGGCTAAAGCATAAAGCTTAACGCATACAATTTTTTAATATAAAGAAAATTATTGTTATTAAGTGAAATAACTAAGAGAATAAGGCCCAAAGTACACGGAGCAGCTAGCCAAAGGCAGACACAGAAATATCGAATGTAGTTTGATCCGATTACAATGGAAAGAAGTGGACAATGAGTACATTGTAATTTCTTCTTGTTCTATTCTTTACTCGAATATAATTTGTATGAATTCAATGAGATTCGTCTCTTTGCGACCCTTGACACATGACCTCTATTTAGATCATAGCTTTATGTGTCAATTGATTCCTACTGAAGTAAACTGATTACTTAACTTCATATCAGCTAATGAAATATTATTATGTGGAAAAACCAACCTTTGATAATCAGGAAAAGAGATAAGAGATAAAGTTTGAGGTCAAACTACGATCGTCTGGTGCCTACAAAATTGATATCTCGAAATAAAACCCACGTTAATCTTCAGGCGCAAAAACAAGTTACATATTAGATTTTCTCTTGCTAAAAACACGTCCTTGGAGTCGTTTAACTGAACCACTTTGTCAATCACGTGATCTTTGTGATGCAGAACATAAACGTACTTGTAAGCAAAACAATGGGCTAAACATACAGCTTTAACCCATTGATAGTATATATAAAATGAGGGTGATAACAATTTATTATTTAAATTTCTCTTATGCATTATATAAAATTTTTGTCAACTTCTAATCTTACTTTTATTGAATATTATCATTTTCTTGGCAGCTGCCTTACGTGTGATTTGAGTTTTTTGCACACTAACATATTTAGTTTATCATCTCTCTAGATTCCTTGCAGTTTCACGTTATCGTTGATGTGCTATCAATCCGTCTGAAACAACTTATCTTAATGTTGATCTATAACCAAAGCAAATTTTTTTTAGTTTTTCTGTCAGTCTTTTTTCTATTATTCAACGTCTTATAAAATAAACATTTGGCAGAACTGTGATACAAAACAAATGATGTTAGCCTTATATTATTTCGAAATATTTCAATTCGTCTTGATCTGTTTTTGTATAAGAATTAAGAAATAAACGTTTGTACAAAATTTGACAACAAATTACATATTTGATAGTAGATAAGTTTCACTGCACCAATTGACCTGGCCATAGCTGTGTGAAGGAAATACTCTTTTTTTTAAATGATTTTTTTTTAAAATGCAGACTTCTGTGATATGTGGCCTAATCATTGCTTTTTTTGTGATTGTTAATCATTACATATTATTTCAACTCTATTCAAGTTCCATTACATCACCATAAGCTTCAGAAGGCGAGCACTGTACCACTTGGCAATAACTTTGTTTTAATGTATGTTGAAAATTAACTACATATACACTAATCTAATTAAATGAAAAAGTAAATATTTTAATTTCTCATGGTTGATTCATATGTTGTCATTTAAGATCGATATGAAGACAAAACATGCACTAAATCAGACAGCGGGAAGTAGGTAAATTATCGTCTGCAAGATGCAAACCCAGGCAGGCGAAATACGTAGACTAAACTATGGAGGATTTACAACATTGTTTCTCCTGCAATATGGTGAAATAGAGAAATATTCATTTTTGAGTTGAAAGTTTATGCCTTGAGTGAAAACGCAAACTTCAAAGTGTTTATCGTAGATTTATCTTAATACAGTAATTACAACATTTTTTTAAAATAACGTTAAAAAATAGTCGACATTTCTGACCTATTTATTGGCTGTGAAAACTAGATTTAACTAAAAGAATGGCATGACACAATGAGTTTGATGAAAGGCATCTTCTGGATAGCACTCAAAAATAAAGTTAACAAATACTAGAATGAAAACCAAATGTCTAACGGATAAGAAGGAAGAAATAACACTATCTTATAATTCATTAAAGACTATCAAGTGACTAAAATGCTTTGATTGAGGCCATATTTTCTCAATGAACACAGATAAAACATTTTAATTATATTGAATCATGTCATGAAGATTTATCTTTAAATCAAACAGACGGACAGGTTACATCATTTGTCAATTTTAATTTGTGGTTATTAACTTAATAAGTTCTCAGAGAGATCAGTGTCTATACTGAAAACATTTACTTTGCTATTTTGTGTCACCTGTTGTCCACAAACCTCAAAATATTTGCTACGTCAGTGAAATATGTTTAGTTTTAAGATTACATTTCTTGGCTAAGTAATTTTTATTTCCTATTTCAAATTCAGATTTAAAACGTCATTGATTTTATTTCTTGAGGCAACCTAATAATTTTAAGAATACTTTTGTACTGATAAGTCATGTTGATCAGATAAGAAATTATCTTATGGCAATGTGTCTGTGTCGTAGCATATATCTTTTGTAAGACATTAATATCTTGTACCAACAATCAATTATGTTAGTTTATTAAAAAGATGTATTACAAAACGTAAACATCGTGTAGCAACCAATATGTTGTGGTATTATTTATTATAAATATCTATTGGAAAAAATCGTATAGTAGTTCTATTAAGGTCTATCATAAAACTTATCTTTCGTAATAAAAAATCTACAAAACATTCTATATATTTATGTTAGTACGAGCACCAAAGCCCGTCCAAGGACGTTCCGCCACCGTTCGGTGGAATGTTGTAACTCCTCTCCAACAGCCGTCTCGACCGGCATACAAGTGCATCACGTCAAAAATACTATTCATTATAGTTAGATAAATAACTCGTAAAAACAGAGCTTTTGACTATAAGTCCCAACGCGCATAACTCAAAATAAAGACTCGGAAGAAATACTGCACCAAAAATAACTCGTTTTGAACGTTCGCGTAAATGGCGTAAACGTGTTCAATATGATTGGCTGTAAGAGTCATATGTGTTTGAGGGACAATCGCTATAGATGACGGGACAGAAAGGACAGAAACTTGCCTTTTATTATATAGGATGTATATAGATGTACAACACACCTTTAAATTTTGTTACTACCATTCCATACATAGTTTTCTTGTAAATATTAAAATAAGCCTACTGACGTCCATTGTGTTTTTTTTAAATTAAAAAAATAAATAACAAATTAATTAAAATATTTTTAAAAAACGTGTTATATCTTAACGTACAGAGTTCTGTTCTTATCAATAAGATATTTTAGATATATTTGTTGACATGCAATTGAAAGTAATCAAATATAATATTTTCATATGTATTATTCTCTTTTTTAAAATTTGATAATTATGATTTTATTTCAGGCGATTGGTAACTCTATAGTTATGGAGGTGGAATAAAACTTCCTCTTAGATAACGTCAAACGTTTGTTTGATATGTGTTACTGTAGTCACGTGTTTGACATTTGTTGTGGCAGCAAGTTCCATAACCACTGTTGCAAGACACAAGAGTTATATAAGTTGTATGACGTTGAGATAACGTTGTTTGCGCACGAAAAATATATTTGACAGGGTGTATTTTTAAAGCTGATGAAAGTAATCACGTGAAAAGCTTTATCTCTTCCTAACCGCGTACATTGAAATAATCACAGTCCTATTTATATTATAGTTTGAGCATTAATGAAAGTACCTGAGTGGTTTAAAATGATAACAAGATCATTTTTGAAGCAGTAACAGCAAAATCATAGGGGCCGTCCATAAATGACGTCACGCAATTTCGACCGATTTTTAACCCCCTCACCCCTCGTCACGCGTCTTCACAAAAAGTTAGACCCGAACCCCTCCAATAATACGTCACAAAGCTCTGACCCCCTCCCCCACCAAAAAAAAATAATAAATAAATAAAAACAAAACAAAAGAACACAACAACAAAAAGCACACCTTATTGTCCATTGAAAATGAGTATGTTTCAAATCACTTATTTAGTGTATGTCTACATTGTAATATCGTAATACGCGTGAAGCTATGTAAGACGGAATTAAATAAATTGTAAGCCAGTGCTTCTCAAACGTTTTCGTATTAGACGACCGGAAGGAATTTTTTTTATGCATTTCACCAGGTACCGGTGCATTCTTTTCCCCTTTTGACGTGATTTTCCCTGTACTGACGTGATAGCAAAATGAGCCATGGCTTAAAGCCCTATAAGATTAAGTATGAATTCTGGTTGTTTTGAATAAAAAAGAATTTTTTAAATTTGTTTGGTTGCCAAGGCATAGCAAGACACCTAACGAACAATGCAGCGGTAATGTAAAAAACCATTTAATGTGATTATCCCTCGCGATTAAGCTCGCGAATGTGACTATTGATATTACAAGGATACTTTTATTGTTGATAGACCTAGAATATAGAGATCCGCCACTGGATCGTCGAATAATGCTGCTAAGACTACGCCTTTCACATACTTAGTATCAATTTCTATGTATGCTGTTGGATAGTACAGTACCGTTCCATCTATAAGTTTTAGTTTGTAGCGTCTATCTGTTATCTGATCTCTCTTTATCAATTTCTTATTACACCCGATGATGGTACACCCCGTGTCCCTGAGTATGGAAACTTCCTTACCAAATAATTTTCCTTTCTCTAAATATAATATTCCCGTGGATTTTTTATGTATGTCTTCTGCTATGTTAATATATTGCATTTCCCTTACATTTGCCCCATTTTGAGATTATAGTCATATTAAATCCCTTCTCTATTTCAATTTCATGAATTCTAATTTCTGCCGCTTCCTTTCTTCTCTTTTCTTCTCGTTCGTCTTCTTCTCTTCTTCTCTTTTCTTCTCGTTCCTCTTCTTCCTTTCTAATTTCTGCCGCTTCCTTTCTTCTCTTTTCTTCTCGTTCCTCTTCATCCCTTCTAATTTCTGCCGCTTCCTTTCTTCTCTTTTCTTCTCGTTCGTCTTCTTCTCTTCTTCTCTTTTCTTCTCGTTACTCTTCTTCCTTTCGAATTTCTGCCGCTTTCTTTCTTCTCTTTTCTTCTCGTTCGTCTTCTGCCTTTCTTATTTGTTCGGCTTCCAATTTTCGACATTACTCTAATACACATTTATCTAATTCCTGCCCTCTAACTTTAGGTGTTGTTCTCCCATTGCTCTCTATTCCGCCATTATTTTATCTATCTCTTTTATTTTACTTCTAGTTTCCATATTTTTTTTAAAAATAGTATTTATTTATTTATTATTCTATATAATATATATATATATATTTTTTTAAAATATTTATTCTCTTGATTTTTAATTTTAATTTTTTAAATATTGTTTTCCTGCAAGCAGAAAAGATTATTATTTCAACAACACTTTACACAATGTTTTTTTTCAATATAAAAATAACTACTTACGTAACTTGCCTGATCTAGTGAATATCACCATCCAAGTGTCCATAAGATTAAAAGATACACAATCACAATGTCACTGTTCTCAAGAATTGTTAATAACAAACACTGCTAATCATTACACAATGTCTGATCTTCGATGTCTGGTCAGGAACCCATTAAGTACGTTCATGTCCTGCACAGGGAATTGTTCTCTGCGTGGTACGATGTTCTGGTTGTCGTTGTCGATCTTTTAGGAGATACCAGATCTGAAGGCGAGTACACAGTTCACGGCTCACTTGATGATGATAGTCAATTTGATGGACAAGAATGGGCCCCGACAGCACAGGCCTATGTTGTGATGAATAACAGGAAAAGCAAATCGACAGCACACTGGAGGTGAACAGCACAGGCCCACGTCGCGATGATCAACGGGAACAGCAAACCGACAGCACACGGGATGTGACAGCACAGGCCTACGTTGTGATGATCAACGGGAACAGCAACCCGACAGCACACGGGATGTGAATAGGCAGGGCCTACGTTGTGATGAGCAACGGGAACATCAAATCGACAGCCCACTGGACGTGAACAGCACAGGACCACGTTGCGATGATCAACGGAACAGCAACCCGACAGCACACTGGACGTGAACAGAACGCTGGTCACCGAGAAAGGTAGAGCGCATTATACAACAGCTTTTTTTAAAAATAAGAGACCATCATACACACCTCACTCATCAAAACGTGTTGTCTCTTAATACACTGAATTGCTTTGAATCGATTCCCTCTATTCTGGATGTGTGATGTTGACTCTGAACTTGAGTTCCTTGTTACCTCGGTCAACAAATTATCCCGAACGTAGCCCCCAATGTCGAGTTCTAGGTTATTGTTGACTCATAAGGCTTGCACTCAATAAACCAGAACACCATTAGATGAATCTAAAAATTATTTGAATCAGGAATCCTCAAATACATAATAACAACACTGTCCTTTCATCCACTACCAAAAACCGTCCCCCTAGCCTATCTTCTATTTACGTCATCTTCCCCACACTACGTCACACTAAAACATGTGTCAACAATAGTGCGCACCGGCGCAACATTCTAACATTATCATTCCCAAGGCGGGAAAACCCCATTATACTATAACATTTCCATGACAGCGGGCTATATATAGTGTGGTGTGGGGAGACACAAAGGAAAAGAGCACTAGAAAGTAGAAGAGAGAACTAGAGTGTAGTCTAGAGATAGAAACCCAGAGAAGAGGTTCCTAGACATTGTTAAGACTACCAAGGATAAATAGAGTTTTAGCTCTAATAGCTAGTAACACATCGACGTGTGCTCGAGTGCACAGCGTAGTAATGCTAGTAATGGGGACACAGAGTCCGTTGTGTACACTTATGAAGAAGTGTTATTGTAGTTGAATACTTTGTGTACGTATATATTGATGTATAATAATAAAGACTTGATTATAAATTTAACAAGCGTCAGACGTTGTCTATAATCTCTAACCCAACACGCAACAGGTGTCATGATTCTAAATGTTCTGAATAATTGAAATGTTTCAAAATGATTTTAAAAATTTATACGAAATTAAAACTTGTACAATTTTAGTTTAAATAATTTTAAAGATGTATATGTATATATATGTGCATAAATATATATATATATATATATATATATATATATATATATATATATATATATATATATATAAATATATATCATTAAGTAATTTGAGTGATTATTTCGACTGAAACCTCAAAGCGTAACTTCACTTTCAAAGAAAAACTCTTTTTTATGTGTAAAACGTGGGTGGATATAAGGTAGTCACAAGGCTTAAATAATATGCCAAATTTAACGGTTGAAACAATTATTGCTTATTTACTTTACTGAAACCCTGCACTTAAGGGTACGATTATTGAGCAATTATGAATACATTATGTTTTAACACGTTTTTAATCGTCCTTATTTAATAAGTTTAAAATAAATTATTTTGGTTATATATATATATATATATATATATATATATATATATATATATATATATATATATATATATATATATATATATATTCAAATCAAACTAACGCCCGTGTTCATATGTTTTAAAGTTTTTAATGAAAATAATGCTCAAAAACCAGATATAAACAAAATTGAAAATACAATTAGCTAACACAATAAACTTAAGCTAAAACATATAGTTTTAATTTTGTAAAATACGTTTCCTAAGAGGAAAAATATGCATTAACTGCAAGAAAACAAACAGAGTCAACACAAGAATAAGAACAATAATCAACAGTTTTATCAATTCTTCAAGAAATGTTAATGACGCTAGATGAAGGCAATGGTACATCATCAAAAGCCTGCTTGGATATTGTAGATTTACAACAGGAAGACATTGCAATTTTTCAGGAAATTAAAAAGATAATATCAACATCAGAACTTGAAGACGATGCCACAACACTAGAAAGCAGTAAAGAGACCAGTGGCGTAGCTAGAGGGGGGGTGGTTGGGTGGTTGGGTGATCCGCCCCGGGTGGCAGACATTTAGGGGCAGTATTTGCACATGAAAAGTGCAACCTATTCCGACAACCACCCTTTTTTATTTGAAGGGGGAAAACCAAGGTGAAACACAAATATTCTTAATTGTCATGTCTTATCTATACAGACGCTCCTTCTATACAGAAGATTAATGCGTCCACAGACCGTGCCGGTTGTTGGCAAGTGATGCAGCGTTCACAGGCCTCGGCTATAAGGATTCCACGCATTACCCAGCCGCTTTTATTTCCCTAATGTTAGTTACCCATTCGGAGCTGGGTGGACTCAGGGACTCCCTAGGCCCCGGGTTCGACACCTTGCCTTCACAATGATTCGAACCCGTGACCATCGGTACGCTAGACGAGCGCGCATGCCACTCAACCACCGTGCCCCAATTTATAGTCTTAATTAACGGATTCCAACAACATTTGTTTGATTAAATAGTGGATGTTATAAGTAACGCACAAACGTTCAAAAATTTAAGATCACTCAAAAAAAGGTATCGATTTGTTTTGAATTTTAAGCGGTATACGTCCAGATTACTCTTTTATAAGAAAACTACACAAAAAACACTTAACTGCTGGGCCCAATAATATGTTCTATTAATATCGCCACGGTGGTTTTTGCGTGGAATTTCGACATTCCTAGAATGATGCGCGAACAAGTACCTACAATTCATGGTGGTTCAAATATTGTGTTTAACTTGCAAGTAGTAATTTATATTACTGTTTGAGTTTTCAGAACATTATTGTATGGTACGTTATTAAAAATTTAATTTATTTTGTTTTTATTGCATTAAAGTAGAACAAATAATTTGTGTTTTTCAGTAAAATACGGTTATTCATAAAAAAATGTTACGCCTATCCAATTAAAGCAATGTGTAAATAATTTGAATTCGTCTATTTATGGAAAATCATTAAGATTTATGGAAAGAACATGAAAATATTAAATTTTCTCCCTTAATAAACAACACCACAATAGGTATAAATAATTTCGAAAAAGACATACTTTAAAATTTCAAGCGTCTTGGAAAAATTGATATCTGAAGAAGTAACTAGTAAAACGAGATCAAATGCTGGAATTTTACCCAATTCAATGCAATCTTTTTCTTTTCTATCTCATCTCAATTTATATGAACCCGTCATTTTTTAAAACTAATGCAAACCCATTGCATGGAATACAGAGATGTGCTAATGATCCTACATGTGTAAGAAAATCAGAAGCCCCGAGCCTAATTCTCTTTATGGGTCTTCCTGGAAGACCCCCCAGCTATCTGCCCCCCCCCCGAGAAAGGGACGTAACAGATGGGGAAACCTCCTCCCGGAGCGGTCGCTTCTGAAGCGGCCACCTGGGCATCCAGGACAGAAAGTCTAAGATGCCTCCCACTAAGTTTGACCTCACAAGGAGGGGTGGAATTCCCTACAACGACCCTCTACATCTTTGGCGCCAACCCGGCAAAGCATACGGATCTAAATTGTTTGGACCGCCGCATGTGCTAATACAGAACGCTATTATATCAGCCAAACAATTTGTGAAGAGTTTGAGATATCAACTGAACGGCGAGTTAGAATGAGAAAAAATTCGAGTGGGGAAAATTCAGAAGACGTTTTTCTATCTTTAGAACGAGAAGTATAACGGGAAATGTTTTTATCCAAGGATGAAATTATACCAAAAAATACAAGAACGCTTTAATTAGTTGCAAGTCCATGGAAGAAAATATTCGTATGCAATACCATGCATAAAGACATCAGAAGATAAAGGTTATGACACTGCCCACAAAGTTGTGACAATGTTAGAAAACAATCAAGGCATAAAGACATCAGAAGATAAAGGTTATGACAATGCCCACAAAGTTGTGACAATGTTAGAAAACAATCAATACATAAAGACATCAGAAGATAAAGGTTATGACACTGCCTAAAAAGTTGTGACAATGTTAGAAAACAATCAAGACATAAAGACATCAGAAGATAAAGGTTATGACACTGCCCACAAAGTTGTGACAATGTTAGAAAACAATCAAGGCATAAAGACATCAGAAGATAAAGGTTATGACAATGCCCACAAAGTTGTGACAATGTTAGAAAACAATCAAGACATAAAGACATCAGAAGATAAAGGTTATGACAATGCCCACAAAGTTGTGATAATGTTAGAAAACAATCAATACATAAAGACATCAGAAGATTGTAGCTGTGTCGTCTTGTGTTATTATTATCTGTTTACTAATCACTTTAGTGATTGCATGTTCTGAAGTACAGGTCACCTGCTGTGGCGTAGCTAGAACTTTTGCCGCCCGGGGTGGTCTCCAATGTGCCGCCCTTTTTAGGGTCCGTCCTAAATGACGTCACGCACCTGGGCTGTGAGTGGAGTCATGCACTTGCGACAATGCGTGACGAGCGGGGTGCGTTTTAGAAATGTGACGAGCAACTTTAAATAAAAATTCCCCTTAAATATTTATTACTGAACCTTTATTTAATGACGTTTACGTAAAACACGTGTTACCATATTAGAGTGCAGCCTTAAACTAAAAATATACTTAAACATTTCATTTCAAACATGCTTATTTTCAAAATATAAAATATGTCTTTTATGGCTGGGGGGGGGGTGTCAAAGCTTTATGACGTCATGTTGAAGAAGGGTATCAGTATTTGTGAAGACGTGTGACGAGGGCGGGAGGGGGGACATCAGCCAAAATCCCTTGATGTCATTTATGGTCTGCAAATTATTAGATTATTTGATGGTTTTTATAAATTAATAAACATGAGTAAATAATTGCATTTGAAACGATTAAAAGCGGGGAACATGTTTAACCTTGCATGCCATATTTATGTAAGCAGTAATAAAAGAGGCCGCATAAGATGATATGCCTACAAATACACAATTTATAAAAATACACCATACATTTTTTAAAGGCCACAAAAAAGTTACTGAGGTCACAGATCCCCCCGTAATGTGATAAAACATATTCCAAATGTACACCCCAAAAACATTATCAATTACTATTGTTTGACGTCAAGCAGTGAAAGTAATTTATACATAGAAATGTATGACGTCAAGCAGTGAAAGTAATTTATACATAGAAATGTATGACGTCAAGCAGTGAAAGTAATGTATACATAGAAATGTATGACGTCAAGCAGTGAAAGTAAGTTATACATAGAAATGTATGACGTCAAGCAGTGAAAGTAATTTATACATAGAAATGTATGACGTCAAGCAGTGAAAGTAAGATATACATAGAAATGTATGACGTCAAGGAGTGAAAGTAAGATATACATAGAAATGTATGACGTCAAGCAGTGAAAGTAATTTATACATAGAAATGTATGACGTCAGGCAGTTTAAGTAATTTAAACATAGAAATGTATGACGTAAAGTAGTGAATGTAATTTATATATAGAAATGTATGACGTAAAGTAGTGAAAGTAATTTATACATAGAAATGTATGACGTCAAGCAGTAAAGTAATTTATACATAGAAATGTATGACGTCAAGCGGTAAAAGTTAAAGAAATGTATGACGTCAAGCACAACAAAAACAAAAAAACGGGACTACAGTAACACAAATCAATAAAGTTGAGACCTAACCAAAGATTGAGATTAATATCCCTCGACAGTTATACAAAACACCTGACTACAGTAACACAAATAAATGAATTAGGGACCTAGCCCAAGATTGAGTTTTATAGCCCTTGGCATTTATACAAAACACGTGTCTACATTAAAAGAAATCAATGAAGTTGGGACCTAGACCAAGATTGAGTTTTATAGCCCTCGAAAGTTATACAAAACAAGGGACTACAGTAACACAAGTCAATAAAGTTGAGACCTAAGCCAAACTTGAGTTTTAGAGCCCTCGACAGTTATACAAAACACGTGACTACAGTAACACAAATAAATGAATTAGGAAACAAACCCAAGATTGAGTTTTAGAGCCCTCCACAGTTATACAAAACACGTTACTACAGTAATACAAACAAATGAATTTGGGACTTAACCCAAGATTGAATTTTATAGCCCTTGACAGTTAAACAAAACACGTGACTACAGTAAGACAAATCCATGAAGTTGGGACCAATCCCTAGATTGATATTTATAGCCCTCGACAATAAAACAAAACACGTGACTACAGTAACACAAAACACTCAACATTTCTCAACGACACTTAACATTTTTCAACAACTCTTAACATTTCTTAACATTTCTTTACATTTTTAGACATTTTAAAACATTTTTAACAATAGTCAACATTTGTTAACAGTTCTTAACAAATCTCAACATTTCTTAACATGTGTTAACATTTCTTAACATTTGTTAACATTTCTTAACATTTGTTAACATTCCTTAACAACTCTCAACATTTCTTAACAATTCTTAACATTTCTCAACAACTCTCAACATTTCTCAACATCTTTTAACAAATTTCAACAATTTTCAACAACTCTCAACAATTCCTACCAACTCTTAACATTTCTGAACAACTCTCAATATTTATCAACATCTCTTAACATGTTCAACAATCAACATTTCTCAACGACTTTTAACATTTCTCAAAAATTCTTGACATTCCTTAACATTTTAAAACATTTTTTAGCAACTCTCAAAATTTTATAACAATTGTCAACATTTGTTAACAATTCTTAACATTTCTTGACATTTGCTAACATTTTTCAACAATTCTCTACATTTCCTAACACCTCATAACATTTCTCAAAACCTCTCAACATTTCTTAACAACTCTCAAAATATCTCAACAACTCTCAACATTTCTTAACAATTCTTAACATTTCTCAACAACTCTCAACATTTCTCAACATCTTTTAAAATTGTTCAACAATTTTCAACAACTCTCAACAATTCCTACCAACTCTTAACATTTCTGAACAACTCTCAACATTTATCAACATCTCTTAACATGTTCAACAACTCTCAACATTTCTCAACGACTCTTAACATTTCTCAACAATTCTTGACATTTCTTACCATTTAAAACATTTTTTAGCAACTCTCAACATATTTTAACAATTGTCAACATTTCTTAACAATTCTTAACATTTCTTGACATTTGTTAACATTTTTTAACAATTCTCAACATTTCCAAACACCTCATAACATTTCTCAAAACCTCTCAACATTTCTCAACAACTCTCAAAATATCTCAACAACTCTCAACAATTCATACCAACTCTTAACATTTTTGAACAACTCTCAACATTTCTCGACATCTCTTAACATGTTTCAACAACTCTCAACATTTCTCAACGAATCTTAACATTTTCCAACATTTTTTAACAGGTCTCAACATGTTTTTAACAATTGTCAACATTTGTTAACAGTTCTTAACTTTTCTTAACATTTGTTAACATTTCTTTACAACTCTCAACATTTTTTAACAATTCTTAACATTTCTCAACAACTCTCAACATTTATCAACATCTCTTAACACATTTCTACAACTCTCAACATTTCTTAATAACTCTCAAAAAATCTCAACAACTCTCAACAATTCCTACCAACTCTTAACATTTCTAAACAACTCTCAACATTTCTCAACATCTCTTAACATTTCTCAACAATTCTTGACATTTCTTAACATTTCTTAACATTAGTTCACATTTCTTAACAACTCTCAACATTTCTTAACAATTTTTTACATTTCTTAATAACTCTCAACATTTCTTAATATCTTTTAACATTTTTCAACAATTCTCAACAATTTTCAACAACTATCAGCATTTCTTAACAGCTCTCAAAATATCTCAACAACTCTAACCAATTCCTACCAACTCTTAACATTTCTGAACGACTCTCAACATTTCTCAACATCTCTTAACATTTCTCAACAACTCTCAACATTTCTCAACAACTCCTAACATTTCTCAACGACTCTCAAAATTTCTCAACAAATCTCAACATTTCTCAACGACTCTCAACATTTCTAAACAACTCTCAACATTTCTCAACGACTCTCAACATTTCTCAACGACTCTCAACATTTCTCAACGACTCTCAACATTTCTCAACAATTTTTGACATTTCTTAACATTTCTTAACAATTTTCAACAACTCTCAACATTTTTTAATAACTCTCAAAATATCTCAACAACTAAGATCTAACCTAAGATTGAGTGATATAGCCCTTGACAGTTATACAAAACACGTGTTTAAAGTAACACAAATCAATGAAGTTGGGACCTAACCCAAGATTGAGTTTTATAGCCCTCGACAGTTATACAAAACATGTGACTACAGTAACACAAATAAATGAAGTTGGGACCTAATCAAGATTCAGTTTTATAGCCCTCTAAATTTATACAAAACACGTGACTATAATAATACAAATCAAGGAAGTTTGGACCAAATCCAAGATTGAGATTTATAGCCCTCGACAGTTATACAAAACACGTGTCTACAGTAACACAAATCAATGAAGTGTGGACCTAGCCCCAAGATTGAGTTTTATAGCCCTCGACAGTTATACAAAACACGTGACTACAGTAACACAAATCAATGAAAGTTGGGACCTAACCCAAGATTGAGTTTTATAGCCCTCGACAGTTATACAAAACACGTGACTACAGTAACACAAATCAATGAAGTTGGGACCTAACCCAAGATTGAGTTTTATAGCCCTCGACAGTTATACAAAACACGTGTCTACAGTAACACAAATCAATGAAGTGTGGACCTAGCCCAAGATTGAGTTTTAGAGCCCTCGACAGTTATACAAAAGACGTGACTACAGTAACACAAATCAATGAAGTTTGGGACCTAATCAAAGATTCAGTTTTATAGCCCTCTAAATTTATACAAAACACGTGACTATAGTAACACAAATCAATTAAGTTGGGACCAAATCCAAGATTGAGATTTATAGCCCTCGACAGTTAAAACAAAAACACGTGACTACAGTAACACAAATCAATAAAGTTGTGACCTAAACCCAAGATTGAGTTTTATAGCCCTCGACAGTTATACAAAACACGTGACTACAGTAACACAAATCAATGAAGTTGTGACCTAACCCAAGATTGAGTTTTATAGCCCTCGACATGTTATACAAAACACGTGACTACAGTAAAAAAATCAATTTAAGTTGGGACCTAACACAAGATTGTGTTTTTAGCCCTCGACAGTTATACAAGACACGTGACCACAGTAACACAAATAAATGAAGTTGGAAGCTAACCCAAGATTTAGTTTTATAGCCCTCGACGGTTATACAAAACACTTTACTACAGTAACACAAATCAATGAAATTGGGACCTAACACAAGATTGAGTTTTTTAGCCCTCGACAGTTATACAAGACACGTGACCACAGTAACACAAATCAATGAAGTTGGAAGCTAACCCAAGATTGAGTTTTATAGCCCTCGACGGTTAAACAAAACACTGTACTACAGTAACACAAATCAATGAAGTTGGGACCTAACCCAAGATTGAGTTTTATAGCCTTCGACAGTTATACAAAACACGTGACTACAGTAACACAAATAAATGAAGTTAGGGACCTAGCCCAAGATTGAGTTTTATAGCCCTTGACAGTTATACAAAACACGTGTCTACAGTAAAAGAAATCAATGAAAGTTGGGACCTAGCCCAAGATTGAGTTTTATAGCCCTCGACAGTTATACAAAACACGTGACTACAGTAACACAAATCAATGAAGTTGGGACCTAACCCAAGATTGAGTTTTATAGCCCTCGACAGTTATACAAAACACGTGACTACAGTAACACAAATCAATGAAGTTGGGACCTAACCAAGATTGAGTTTTATAGCCCTCGACAGTTATACAAAACACGTGTCTACAGTAACACAAATCAATGAAGTTGGACCTAGCCCAAGATTGAGTTTTAAAGCCCTCGACAGTTATACAAAACACGTGACTACAGTAACACAAATCAATGAAGTTGGGACCTAATCCCAAGATTGAGTTTTATAGCCCTCGACAGTTATACAAAACACGTGACTACAGTAACACAAATCAATAAAGTTGGGGACCTAACCCAAGATTGAGTTTTATAGCCCTCGACAGTTATACAAAACACGTGACTACAGTAACACAAATCAATGAAATTGGAAACTAACCCAAGATTGAGTTTTATAGCCCTCGACAGTTATACAAAACACGTGACTACAGTAACACAAATCAATGAAGTTGGGACGTAACACAAGATTGAGTTTTATAGCCCTCGATAGTTATACAAAACACGTGACTACAGTAAAACAAATCAATGAAGTTGGGACCTAACCCAAGATTGAGTTTTTATAGCCCTCGACAGTTATACAAGACACGTGACCACAGTAACACAAATCAATGAAGTTGGACCTAACCCAAGATTGAGTTTTATAGCCCTCGACAGTTATACAAAACACGTGACTACAGTAACACAAATCAATGAAGTTGGGACCTAACCCAAGATTGAGTTTTATAGCCCTCGACAGTTATACAAAACACGTGACTACAGTAACACAAATCAATGAAGTTGGGACCTACCCAAGATTGAGTTTTATAGCCCTCGACAGTTATACAAAACACGTGACTACAGTAACACAAATCAATAAGTTGGGAGCTAATCCCAAGATTGAGTTTTATAGCCCTCGACAGTTATACAAAACACGTGACTACAGTAACACAAATCAATGAAGTTGGGACCTAACCCAAGATTGAGTTTTATAGCCCTCGACAGTTATACAAAACACGTGACTACAGTAACACAAATCAATGAAGTTGGGACCTAACCAAGATTGAGTTTTATAGCCCTCGACTGTTATACAAAACACGTGACTACAGTAACACAAATCAATGAAGTTGGGACCTAACCAAGATTGAGATTTTATAGCCCTCGACAGTTTATACAAAACACGTGACTACAGTAACACAAATCAATGAAGTTGGGAACTAACCCAAGATTGAGTTTTTATAGCCCTTGACAGTTATACAAAACACGTGACTACAGTAAACAAATCAATGAAGTTGGGACCTAACCAAGATTGATTTTTATAGCCCTCGACAGTTATACAAAACAACGTGACTACAGTAACACAAATCAATAAAGTTGGGACCTAACCCAAGATTGAGTTTTATAGCCCTCGACAGTTATACAAAACACGTGACTACAGTAACACAAATCAATGAAGTGTGGACCTAACCCAAGATTGAGTTTTATAGCCTCGACAGTTATACAAAACACGTGACTACAGTAACACAAATCAATGAAGTTGGGACCTAACCCAAGATTGAGTTTTATAGCCCTCGAAGTTATACAAAACACGTGACTACAGTAACACAAATCAATAAGTTGGGACCTAACACAAGATTGAGTTTTTAGCCCTAGACAGTTATACAAAACACGTGACTACAGTAAAAAATCAATTAAGTTGGACCTAACACAAGATTGTGTTTTTTAGCCCTCGACAGTTATACAAAACACGTGACTCACAGTAACACAAATCAATGAAGTTGGACCTAACCCAAGATTGAGTTTTATAGCCCTCGACAGTTATACAAAACACTGACTACAGTAACACAAATCAATGAAAGTTAGGGACCTAACCCAAGATTGAGTTTTATAGCCCTCGACAGTTATACAAAACACGTGTCTACAGTAACACAAATCAATGAAGTTGGGACCTAGCCCAAGATTGAGTTTTATATGCCCTCGACAGTTATACAAAACACGTGACTACAGTAACACAAATCAATAAAGTTGAGACCTAACCCAAGATTGAGATTTATAGCCCTCGACAGTTTGTACAAAACACGTGACTACAGTAACACAAATAAATGAATTAGGGACCTAGCCCAAGATTGAGTTTTATAGCCCTCGACAGTTATACAAAAACACGTGTCTACATTAAAAGAATCAATGAAGTTGGGACCTAACCAAGATTGAATTTTATAGCCCTCGACAGTAATACAAAACACGTGACTACAGTAACACAAAACACTCAACATTTCTCAACGACACTAAACATTTTTCAACAACTCTTAACATTTCTTAACATTTCTTTACATTTTTAGACATTTTAAAACATTTTTAACAATTGTCAACATTTGTTAACAGTTCTTAACAATTCAACATTTCTAACATTTGTTAACATTTCTAACATTTCTTAACATTTTGTTAACATTTCTTAACATTTGTTAACATTTCCTTAACAACTCTCAACATTTCTTAACATTCTTAACATTTTCAACAACTCTCAACATTTCTCAACAACTCTTTAAAATTTTTCACAATTTCAACAACTCTCAACAATTCCTACCAACTCTTAACATTTCTGAACAACTCTCAACATTTATCAACATCTCTTAACATGTTCAACAACTCTCAACATTTCTCAACGACTCTTAACATTTCTCAACAATTCTTGACATTTCTTAACATTTAAAACATTTTTAGGAACTCTCAACATTTTTAACAATTGTCAACATTTGTTAACAATTCTTAACATTTCTTGACATATGTTAACATTTTTCAACAATTCTCAACATTTCCTAACACCTCATAACATTTCTCAACAACCTCTCAACATTTCTCAACAACTCTCAAAATATCTCAACAACTCTCAAAAATTCATACACAACTCTTAACATTTCTGAACAACTCTCAACATTTCTCAACATCTCTTAACATGTTTCAACAACTCTCAACATTTCTCAACGACTCTTAACATTTCTCAACAATTCTTGACATTTCTTAACATTTAAAACATTTTTAGCAACTCTCAACATTTTTTAACAATTGTCAACATTTGTTAACAATTCTTAACATTTCTTGACATTTGTTAACATTTTTCAACAATTCTCAACATTTCCTAACACTCATAACATTTCTCAAAACTCTCAACATTTCTCAACAACTCTCAAAATATCTCAACAACTCTCAACAATTCATACCAACTCTAACATTTCTGAACAACTCTCAACATTTCTCAACATCTCTTAACATGTTTCAACAACTCTCAACATTTCTCAACGATCTTAACATTTTTCCAACATTTTTTAACATTTTTTAACAGGTCTCAACATGTTTTAACAATTGTCAACATTTGTTAACAGTTCTTAACTTTTCTTAACATTGTTAACATTTCTTTACAACTCTCAACATTTTTTAACAACATCCTAACATTTCTCAACAACTCTCAACATTTCTTAATCAACTCTCAAAATATCTCAACAAACTCTCAACAATTCCTACCAAATCTTAACATTTCTCAAACAACTCTCAAAATTTCTCAACATCTCTTGACATTTCTTACATTTCTTAACATTTTAAAACATTTTTTAACACTGTAAACATTTTTAACAATTGTCTACATTTTTTAACAATTTTAACATTTGTTAACAATTTGTTAACATTTCTTAACAACTCTCAACATTTCTTAACAATTTTTACATTTCTTAACACTCTCAACATTTCTTAACATCTCTTAACATTTTTCAACAATTCTCAACAATTTTCGTACTAACACTACTCTCAACATTTTCTCAACAACTACTTAACATTGCTTAGCATTTGTTAAAATTTCTTAACAACTCTCAACATTTCTTAACAACTCTCAAAATATCTCAACAACTCTCAACAATTCCTACCAACTCTTAACATTTCTCAACGACTCTCAACATTTTCTCAACAACTCTCAACATTTCTCAACAACTCTCAACATTTCTCAACAACTCTAACATTCTCAACGACTCTCAACATTTCTCAACAACTCTCAACATTTCTCAACAACTCTCAACATTTCTCAACAACTCTCAACATTTCTCAACGACTCTCAACATTTCTCAACGACTCTCAACATTTCTCAACGACTCTCAACATTTCTCAACAATTTTTGACATTTCTTAACATTTCTTAACAATTTTCAACAACTCTCAACATTTTTTAATAACTCTCAAAATATCTCAACAACTAAGATCTGACCTAAGATTGAGTGATTAGCCCTGACAGTTATACAAACACGTCTAAGTAACACAAATCAATGAATTGGGACCTACCAAGATGTTTATGCCCACAGATAAAAACACGTGACTACAGTAACACAAATAAATGAAGTTGGGACCTAATCAAGATTCAGTTTTATAGCCCTCTAAATTTATACAAAACAAGTGACTATAATAACACAAATCAAGGAAGTTGAGACCAAATCCAAGACTGAGATTTATAGCCCTCGACAGTTATACAAAACACGTGACTACAGTAACACAAATCAATGAAGTGGGACCTAACCCAAGATTGAGTTTTATAGCCTCGACAGTTATACAAAACACGTGACTACAGTAACACAAATCAATGAAGTTGGGACCTAATCCAAAGATTGAGTTTTATAGCCCTCGACAGTTATACAAAACACGTGACTACAGTAACACAAATCAATGAAGTTGGGACTAACCCAAGATTGAGTTTTATAGCCCTCGACAGTTATACAAAACACGTGACTACAGTAACACAAATCAATGAAGTTGGACCTAACCCAAGATTGAGTTTTATAGCCCTCGACAGTTATACAAAACACGTGACTACAGTAACACAAATCAATGAAGTTGGGACCTAATCCCAAGATTGAGTTTTATAGCCCTCGACAGTTATACAAAACACGTGACTACAGTAACACAAATCAATGAAGTTGGGACCTAAATCCAAGATTGAGTTTTATAGCCCTCGACAGTTATACAAAACACGTGACTACAGTAACACAAATCAATGAAGTTGGACCTAACCCAAGATTGAGTTTTATAGCCCTCGACAGTTATACAAAACACGTGACTACAGTAACACAAATCAATGAAGTTGGGACCTAATCCCAAGATTGAGTTTTATAGCCCTCGACAGTTATACAAAACACGTGACTACAGTAACACAAATCAATGAAGTTGGGACCTAATCCAAGATTGAGTTTTATAGCCCTCGACAGTTATACAAAACACGTGACTACAGTAACACAAATCAATGAAGTTGGGACCTAATCCAAGATTGAGTTTTATAGCCCTCGACAGTTATACAAAACACGTGACTACAGTAACACAAATCAATGAAGTTGGGACCTAATCCCAAGATTGAGTTTTATAGCCCTCGACAGTTATACAAAACACGTGACTACAGTAACACAAATCAATAAAGTTAGGACCTACCCAAGATTGAGTTTTATAGCCCTCGACAGTTTATACAAAACACGTGACTACAGTAACACAAATCAATGAAGTTAGGACCTAACCCAAGATTGAGTTTTATAGCCCTCGACAGTTATACATAACACGTGACAACAGTAACACAAATCAATAAAGTTGGGGAGCTAACCCATGATTGAGTTTTATAGCCCTCGACAGTTATACAAAACACGTGACTACAGTAACACAAATCAATGAAATTGGAAACTAACCCAAAATTGAGTTTTATAGCCCTCGACAGTTATACAAATAAAGTGACTACATTATCAAAGATCAATGAAGTTTGTATGTAACACAAGATTGAATATTATAGCCCTCGATAGTTATACAAAACACGTGACTACAGTAACACAAAACACTCAACATTTCTCAACGACACTAAACATTTTTCAACAACTCTTAACATTTCTTAACATTTGTAAAAATTTCTGAAGAACTCTCAACATTTCTCAACATCTCTTAACATGTTTCAAAAACTCTTAACATTTCTCAACAATTTTGACATTTCTAACATTTCTTAACATTTTTAAACATTTTAAAACATTTGTTAACATTTCCTTACATTTGTTAACATTCCTTAACAACTCTCAACATTTCTTAACAACTCTCAACATTTCTCAACATCTTTTAACATTTTTCAACAATTTCTCAACAACTCTCAACAATTCCTACCAACTCTTAACATTTCTGAACAACTCTCAACATTTATCAACATCTCTTAACATGTTCAACAACTCTCAACATTTCTCAACGACTCTTAACATTTCTCAAACAATTCTTGACATTTCTTAACATTTTTAAACATTTTTAGCAACTCTCAACATTTTTTAACAATTGTCAACATTTGTTAACAATTCTTAACATTTCTTGACATTTGTTAACATTTTTCAACAATTCTCAACATTTCCTAACACCTCATAACATTTCTCAAAACCTCTCAACATTTCTCAACAACTCTCAAAATATCTCAACAACTCTCAACAATTCATACCAACTCTTAACATTTCTGAACAACTCTCAACATTTCTCAACATCTCTTAACATGTTTCAACAACTCTCAACATTTCTCAACGACTCTTAACATTTCCAACATTTTTAAACATTTTTTAACAGGTCTCAACATGTTTTAACAATTGTCAACATTTGTTAACAGTTCTTAACATTTTCTTAACATTTGTTAAACATTTCTTAACAACTCTCAACATTTAAACATTCTAACAATCACAACTCTCAACATTTCTAAAATCTCAAAATTTCAACACTCACATTCTACAATCTAACATTTCTCAACTCAACTAAACATTTCTCAACATTCTTAAAATTTCAACACTCTCAACATTTATAACATCTTTAACACATTTCAACAACTCTCAACATTTCTTAATAACTCTCAAAATATCTCAACAACTCTCAACAATTCCTACCAACTCTTAACATTTCTAAACAACTCTCAACATTTTTCAACATCTCTTAACATTTCTCAACAATTCTTGACATCTCTTAACATTTCTTAACATTTTTTAACTTTTTTCAACAACTCTCAACATTTTTTAACAATTGTCAACATTTGTTAACAATTCTTAACATTTCTTAACATTAGTTAACATTTCTTAACAACTCTCAACATTTATTAACAATTTTTAACATTTCTTAACAACTCTCAACATTTCTTAACAATTCTTAACATTTCTCAACAACTCTCAACATTTCTCAACATCTTTTAACATTTTTCAACAATTTTCAACAACTCTCAACAATTCCTACCAACTCTTAACATTTCTGAACAACTCTCATTATTTCTCAACGACTCTTAACATTTCTCAACAATTCTTGACATTTCTTAACATTTTTAAACATGTTTTTAGCAACTCTCAACATTTTTTAACAATTGTCAACATTTGTTAACAATTCTTAACATTTCTTGACATTTGTTAACATTTTTCAACAATTCTCAACATTTCCTAACACCTCATAACATTTCTCAAAACCTCTCAACATTTCTCAACAACTCTCAAAATATCTCAACAACTCTCAACAATTCATACCAACTCTTAACATTTCTGAACAACTCTCAACATTTCTCAACATCTCTTAACATGTTTCAACAACTCTCAACATTTCTCAACGACTCGTAACATTTTCCAACATTTTTTAACATTTTTTAACAGGTCTCAACATGTTTTAACAATTGTCAACATTTGTTAACAGTTCTTAACTTTTCTTAACATTTGTTAACATTTCTTTACAACTCTCAACATTTTTTAACAATTCTTTACATTTCTCAACAACTCTCAACATTTATCAACATCTCTTAACACATTTCAACAACTCTCAACATTTCTTAATAACTCTCAATATATCTCAACAACTCTCAACAATTCCTACCAACTCTTAACATTTCTAAACAACTCTCAACACTTCTCAACATCTCTTAACATTTCTCAACAATTCTTGACATTTCTTAACATTTCTTAACATTTTTAAACATTTTTCAACAACTCTCAACATTTTTTAACACTTGTCAACATTTGTTAACAATTCTTAACATTAGTTCACATTTCTTAACAACTCTCAACATTTATTAACAATTTTTAACATTTCTTAACAACTCTTAACATTTTTCAACAATTCTCAACAACTCTCAACAACTCTCAACAATTCCTACAGACTCTTAACATTTTTCAACAACTCTTAACATTGCTTAGCATTTGTTAAAATTTCTTAACAACTCTCAACGTTTCTTAACAACTCTCAAAATATCTCAACAACTGTCAACAGTTCCTACCAATTCTTAACATTTTTGAACGACTCTCAACATTTCTCAACATCTCTTAACATTTCTCAACAACTCTCAACATTTCTCAACAACTCCTAAAATTTCTCAACGACTCTCAACATTTCTCAACAACTCTCAACATTTCTCAACGACTCTCAACATTTCTCAACAACTCTCAACATTTCTCAACGACTCTCAACATTTCTCAACGACTCTCAACATTTCTCAACGACTTTCAACATTTCTCAACAATTTTTAAAATTTCTTAACATTTCTTAACAATTTTCAACAACTCTCAACATTTTTTAATAACTCTCAAAATATCTCAACAACTAAGATCTAACCTAAGATTGAGTGATATAGCCCTTGAAAGTTATACAAAACACGTGACTACAGTAACACAAATCAATGAAGTTGGGACCTAGCCCAAGATTGATTTTTATAGACCTCGACAGTTATAAAAAACACGTAAATACAGTAACACAAATAAATAAAGTTGGGACCTAATCGAGATTCAGTTTTATAGCCCTCTAAATTTATACAAAACACGTGACTATAATAATACAAATCAAGGATGTTGGGACCAAATCCAAGATTGAGATTTATAGCCCTCGACAGTTATACAAAACACGTGTCTACAGTAACACAAATCAATGAAGTGTGGACCTAGCCCCAGATTGAGTTTTATAGCCCTCGACAGTTATACAAAAGACTTGACTACAGTAAAAGAAATCAATGAAGTTGGGACCTAGCCCAAGATTGAGTTTTATAGCCCTCGACAGTTATACAAAACACGTGACTACAGCAACACAAATCAATAAAGTTGGGACCTAACCCAAGATTGAGTTTTATAGCCCTCGACATTTATACAAAATACGTGACTGCAGTAACACAAATCAATAAAGTTGGGACCTAACCCAAGATTGAGATTTATAGCCCTCGACAGTTATACAAAACACGTGTCTACAGTAACACAAATCAATGAAGTGTGGACCTAATAAAGATTCAGTTTTATAGCCCTCTAACCTTATACAAAACACGTGACTATAGTAACACAAATCAATGAAGTTGGGACCAAATCCAAGATTGAGATTTATAGCCCTGGACAGAGATAAATAAAAACATGTGACTTCAGTAACACAAATCAATAAAATTGTGACCTAACCCATGATTGAGTTTTATAGCCCTCGACAGTTATACAAAACACGTGACTACAGTAACACAAACCAATGAAGTTGTGACCTAACCCAAGATTGAGTTTTATAGCCCTCGACAGTTATACAAAACACGTGACTACAGTAAAAAAATCATTTAAGTTGGGACCTAACACAAGATTGTGTTTTTTAGCCCTCGACAGTTATACAAGACACGTGACCACAGTAACACAAATCAATGAAGTTGGAAGCTAACCCAAGATTTAGTTTTATAGCCCTCGACGGTTATACAAAACACTTTACTACAGTAACACAAATCAATGAAGTTGGGACCTAACCCAAGATTGAGTTTTATCGCCTTTGACAGTTATACAAAACACGTGACTACAGTAGAACAAATCAATAACGTTGAGACCTAACCCAAGATTGAGTTTTATATCCCTCGACAGTTATACAAAACACCTGACTACAGTAAATCAAATAAATGAATTAGGGACCTAGCCCAATATTGAGTTTTATAGCCCTTGACAGTTATACAAAACACGTGTCGACAGTAAAAGAAATCAATGAAGTTGGGACCTAGCCCAAGATTGAGTTTTATAGCCCTCGACAGTTATGCAAAACACGTGACTACAGTAATAAAAATAAATGAATTAGGAAACAAACCCAAGATTGAGTTTTAGAGCCCTCAACAGTTATACAAAACACGTTACTACAGTAACACAAACAAATGAATTTGGGACTTAACCCAAGATTGAATTTTATAGCCCTTGACAGTTAAACAAAACACGTGACTACAGTAAGACAAATCGATGAAGTTGGGACCTATCCCTAGATTGAATTTTTAAGCCCTTGACAATATAACAAAACACGTGACTACAGTAACACAAAACACTCAACATTTCTCAACGACACTAAACATATTTCAACAACTCTTAACATTTCTTAACATTTGTAAAAATTTCTGAAGAACTCTCAACATTTCTCAACATCTCTTAACATGTTTCAACCACTCTTAACATTTCTCAACAATTTTTGACATTTCTTAACATTTCTTAAAATTTTTAAACATTTTAAAACATTTTTAAAAATTGTCAATATTTGTTAACAGTTCTTAACAACTCTCAACATTTCTTAACATTTGTTAACATTTCTTAACATTTCTTAACATTCCTTAACAACTCTCAACATTTCTTAACAATTCTTAACATTTCTCAACACTTCTCATCATTTCTCAACATCTTTTAACATTGTTCAAAAATTTTCAACAACTCTCATCAATTCCTACCAACTCTTAACTTTTCTGAACAACTCTCAACATTTATCAACATCTCTTAACATGTTCAACAACTCTTAACATTTCTCAACGACTCTTAACATTTCTCAAAAATTCTTGACATTTCTTAACATTTTTAAACATTTTTAGCAACTCTCAACATTTTTAACAATTGTCAACATTTGTTAACAATTCTTTACATTTCTTGACATTTGTTAACATTTTTCAACATTTCCTAACACCTCATAACATTACTCAAAACCTCTCAACATTTCTCAACAACTCTCAAAATATCTCAACAATTCTCAACAATTCATACCAAATCTTAATATTTCTGAACAACTCTCAACATTTCTCAACATCTCTTAACATGTTACAACAACTCTTAACATTTCTGAACAACTCTCAACATTTCTCAACATCTCTTAACATGTTTCAACAACTCTAAACATTTCTCAACGACTCGTAACATTTTCCAACATTTTTTAACATTTTTTAACAGGTCTCAACATGTTTTAACAATTGTCAACATTTGTTAACAGTTCTTAACTTTTCTCAACATTTTTTAACAATTCTTAACATTTCTCAACAACTCTCAACATTTATAACATCTCTTAACACATTTCACCAACTCTCAACATTTCTTAATAACTCTCAAAATATCTCAACAACTCTCAACAATTCCTACCAACTCTTAACATTTCTAAACAACTCTCAACACTTCTCAACATCTCTTAACATTTCTCAACAATTCTTAACATTTTTCAACAACTCTCAACATTTATCAACATCTCTTAACACATTTCAACAACTCTCAACATTTCTTAATAACTCTCAAAATATCTCAACAACTCTCAACAATTCCTACCAACTCTTAACATTTCTAAAAAACTATCAACACTTCTCAACATCTCTTAACATTTCTCAACAATTCTTGACATTTCTTAACATTTCTTAACATTTTTAAACATTTTTCAACAACTCTCAACATTTTTTAACACTTGTCAACATTTGTTAACAATTCTTAACATTTCTTAACATTAGTTAACATTTCTTAACAACTCTCAACATTTATTAACAATTTTTAACAATTCTTAACAACTCTTAACATTTTTCAACAATTCTCAACAATTTTCAACAACTATCAACATTTCTTAACAGGTCTCAAAATATCTCAACAAATCTCAACAACTCTCAACAATTCCTACAGACTCTTAACATTTTTCAACAACTCTTAACATTGCTTAGCATTTGTTAAAATTTCTTAACAACTCTCAACGTTTCTTAACAACTCTCAAAATATCTCAACAACTGTCAACAGTTCCTACCAATTCTTAACATTTTTGAACGACTCTCAACATTTCTCAACATCTCTTAACATTTCTCAACAACTCTCAACATTTCTCAACAACTCCTAAAATTTCTCAACGACTCTCAACATTTCTCAACAACTCTCAACATTTCTCAACGACTCTCAACATTTCTCAACAACTCTCAACATTTCTCAACGACTCTCAACATTTCTCAACGACTCTCAACATTTCTCAACGACTTTCAACATTTCTCAACAATTTTTAAAATTTCTTAACATTTCTTAACAATTTTCAACAACTCTCAACATTTTTTAATAACTCTCAAAATATCTCAACAACTAAGATCTAACCTAAGATTGAGTGATATAGCCCTTGAAAGTTATACAAAACACGTGACTACAGTAACACAAATCAATGAAGTTGGGACCTAGCCCAAGATTGATTTTTATAGACCTCGACAGTTATAAAAAACACGTAAATACAGTAACACAAATAAATAAAGTTGGGACCTAATCGAGATTCAGTTTTATAGCCCTCTAAATTTATACAAAACACGTGACTATAATAATACAAATCAAGGATGTTGGGACCAAATCCAAGATTGAGATTTATAGCCCTCGACAGTTATACAAAACACGTGTCTACAGTAACACAAATCAATGAAGTGTGGACCTAGCCCCAGATTGAGTTTTATAGCCCTCGACAGTTATACAAAAGACTTGACTACAGTAAAAGAAATCAATGAAGTTGGGACCTAGCCCAAGATTGAGTTTTATAGCCCTCGACAGTTATACAAAACACGTGACTACAGCAACACAAATCAATAAAGTTGGGACCTAACCCAAGATTGAGTTTTATAGCCCTCGACAGTTATACAAAACACGTGACTACAGTAACACAAATCAATGAAGTGTGGACCTAATCAAGATTGAGTTTTATAGCCCTCGACATTATACAAAACACGTGACTACAGTAACACAAATCAATGAAGTTGGGACCAAATCCAAGATTGAGATTTATAGCCCTGGACAGAGATAAATAAAAACATGTGACTTCAGTAACACAAATCAATAAAATTGTGACCTAACCCATGATTGAGTTTTATAGCCCTCGACAGTTATACAAAACACGTGACTACAGTAACACAAACCAATGAAGTTGTGACCTAACCCAAGATTGAGTTTTATAGCCCTCGACAGTTATACAAAACACGTGACTACAGTAAAAAAATCATTTAAGTTGGGACCTAACACAAGATTGTGTTTTTTAGCCCTCGACAGTTATACAAGACACGTGACCACAGTAACACAAATCAATGAAGTTGGAAGCTAACCCAAGATTTAGTTTTATAGCCCTCGACGGTTATACAAAACACTTTACTACAGTAACACAAATCAATGAAGTTGGGACCTAACCCAAGATTGAGTTTTATCGCCTTTGACAGTTATACAAAACACGTGACTACAGTAGAACAAATCAATAACGTTGAGACCTAACCCAAGATTGAGTTTTATATCCCTCGACAGTTATACAAAACACCTGACTACAGTAAATCAAATAAATGAATTAGGGACCTAGCCCAATATTGAGTTTTATAGCCCTTGACAGTTATACAAAACACGTGTCGACAGTAAAAGAAATCAATGAAGTTGGGACCTAGCCCAAGATTGAGTTTTATAGCCCTCGACAGTTATGCAAAACACGTGACTACAGTAATAAAAATAAATGAATTAGGAAACAAACCCAAGATTGAGTTTTAGAGCCCTCAACAGTTATACAAAACACGTTACTACAGTAACACAAACAAATGAATTTGGGACTTAACCCAAGATTGAATTTTATAGCCCTTGACAGTTAAACAAAACACGTGACTACAGTAAGACAAATCGATGAAGTTGGGACCTATCCCTAGATTGAATTTTTAAGCCCTTGACAATATAACAAAACACGTGACTACAGTAACACAAAACACTCAACATTTCTCAACGACACTAAACATATTTCAACAACTCTTAACATTTCTTAACATTTGTAAAAATTTCTGAAGAACTCTCAACATTTCTCAACATCTCTTAACATGTTTCAACCACTCTTAACATTTCTCAACAATTTTTGACATTTCTAACATTTCTTAACATTTTTAAACATTTAAAACATTTTTAACATTTCAACTATTCAACATTTTTAACACTCTCAACATTTCTTAACAATTCTTAACATTTCTTAACATTTCTTAACATTTCTTAACAACTCTCAACATTTCTTAACAACTCTTAACATTTCTCAACAACTCTCAACATTTCTCAACAATTCTAACATTTCAAAATTTTCAACACTTCAACATTTCTCTACAACTCTTAACATTTCTCAACAACTTCTTAACATTTCTCAACATCTCTTAACATTTTTCAACAACTCTTAACATTTCTCAACAACTCTTAACATTTCTTAACATTTTAACATTTTTAACAATCTCTAACATATTTTAACAATCAAATTTTTAACATTTTTAACAACTCTCAAATTTTCTAACAACTCTTAACATTTCTTAACATTTTTAACATTTCTTAACAACTCTCAACATTTCTTAACAATTCTTAACATTTCTCAACAACTCTCAACATTTCTCAACAATCTTAACATTTTCAACAAACTCTCAACATTTCTCAACAATTCTTAACATTTCTTAACAAACTCTTAACATTTCTCAACAACTCTCAACATTTCTAACATCTCTTAACATTTCTCAACAACTCTCAACATTTCTCAACATCTCTTAACATTTCTCAACAATTCTTAAATCTTAACATTTCTTAACATTTTTTAACATTTTTCAACAACTCTCAACATTTTTCAACAATTCTCAACATTTGTTAACAATTCTTAACATTTCTTAACATCTTAACATTTCTCAACAACTCTCAACATTTCTAACAATTCTTAACATTTCTTAACAACTCTCAACATTTCTTAACAACTCTTAACATTTCTCAACAACTCTCAACATTTCTAACAATCTTAACATTTCTTCAACATTTCTCAACAACTCTCAAACATTTTCAACAACTCTTAACATTTCTTAACAACTCTTAACATTTCTCAACAACTCTTAACATTTTTAACAATTCTTAACATTTCTTAACAATTCTTAACATTTTAACAACTCTCAACATTTTTAACAATTCTCAACATTTGTTAACAATTCTTAACATTTCTTAACATTTCTTAACAACTCTCAACATTTCTTAACAATTCTTAACATTTCTCAACAACTCTCAACATTTCTCAACATCTCTTAACATTTCTCAACAACTCTCAACATTTCTAACAACTCTTAACATTTCTTAACAACTCTCAACATTTCTCAACATCTCTTAACATTTTCAACAACTCTTAACATTTCTCAACACTCTCAACATTTCTCAACAACTCTTAACATTTCTTAACATTTTTAAACATTTTTAACAACTCTCAACATTTTTAACAATTTCAACATTTGTTAACAATTCTTAACATTTCTTAACATTTTTAACATTCTTAACATTTCTAACAACTCTAACATTTCTCAACAACTCTCAACATTTCTCAACAACTCTCAAACATATCTCAACAATCTCAACATTTCAACAATCTTAACATTTCTAACAACTCTTAACATTTCTCAACATCTCTTAACATTTTTCAACAACTCTCAACATTTCTTAACAACTCTAACATTTCTTAACAATTCTTAACATTTTCAACAACTCTTAACATTTCTCAAAACTCTAACATTTCTTAACATTTTTAAACATTTCTTTAACAATCTCTAACATTTTTAACAATTCTCAACATTTCTAACAACTCTCAACATTTTTAACAATTCTTAACATTTCTCAACAACTCTCAACATTTCTAACATCTCTTAACATTTTTAACAACTCTCAACATTTTTTAACATTCTCAACATTTCTCAAACAACTCTCAACATTTCTAACAACTCTTAACATTTCTAAACAACTCTCAACATTTCTCAACAACTCTTAACATTTCTCAACAACTCTTAACATTTCTCAACAACTCTCAACATTTCTTAACATCTCTTAAACATTTTCAACAACTCTCAACATTTCTTAACAACTCTCAAACATTTCTTAACAATCTTAACATTTCTCTAACAACTCTTAACATTTCTAAACAACTCTCAACATTTCTCAACATCTCTTAACATTTCTCAACAACTTTCAACATTTCTTAACATCTCTTAACATTTTCAACAACTCTCAACATTTTTAACACTCTCAACATTTGTTAACAATTCTTAACATTTTTAACATTCTAACATTTCTTAACAACTCTTAACATTTTTAACAATTCTAACAATTCTTAACAATCTCTTAACATTTTTCAACAATCTTAACATTTCTCAACAACTCTTAACATTTCTTAACAACTCTCAAACATTTCTCAACAACTCTCAACAATTTCTAACAACTCTTAACATTTCTCAACAACTCTTAACATTTCTTAACATTTTTAAACATTTCTTAAACAACTCTCAACATTTCTTAATAACTCTCAAAATATCTCAACAACTCTCAACAATTCCTACCAACTCTTAACATTTCTAAACAACTCTCAACATTTTTCAACATCTCTTAACATTTCTCAACAATTCTTGACATCTCTTAACATTTCTTAACATTTTTTAACTTTTTTCAACAACTCTCAACATTTTTTAACAATTGTCAACATTTGTTAACAATTCTTAACATTTCTTAACATTAGTTAACATTTCTTAACAACTCTCAACATTTATTAACAATTTTTAACATTTCTTAACAACTCTCAACATTTCTTAACAATTCTTAACATTTCTCAACAACTCTCAACATTTCTCAACATCTTTTAACATTTTTCAACAATTTTCAACAACTCTCAACAATTCCTACCAACTCTTAACATTTCTGAACAACTCTCATTATTTCTCAACGACTCTTAACATTTCTCAACAATTCTTGACATTTCTTAACATTTTTAAACATGTTTTTAGCAACTCTCAACATTTTTTAACAATTGTCAACATTTGTTAACAATTCTTAACATTTCTTGACATTTGTTAACATTTTTCAACAATTCTCAACATTTCCTAACACCTCATAACATTTCTCAAAACCTCTCAACATTTCTCAACAACTCTCAAAATATCTCAACAACTCTCAACAATTCATACCAACTCTTAACATTTCTGAACAACTCTCAACATTTCTCAACATCTCTTAACATGTTTCAACAACTCTCAACATTTCTCAACGACTCGTAACATTTTCCAACATTTTTTAACATTTTTTAACAGGTCTCAACATGTTTTAACAATTGTCAACATTTGTTAACAGTTCTTAACTTTTCTTAACATTTGTTAACATTTCTTTACAACTCTCAACATTTTTTAACAATTCTTTACATTTCTCAACAACTCTCAACATTTATCAACATCTCTTAACACATTTCAACAACTCTCAACATTTCTTAATAACTCTCAATATATCTCAACAACTCTCAACAATTCCTACCAACTCTTAACATTTCTAAACAACTCTCAACACTTCTCAACATCTCTTAACATTTCTCAACAATTCTTGACATTTCTTAACATTTCTTAACATTTTTAAACATTTTTCAACAACTCTCAACATTTTTTAACACTTGTCAACATTTGTTAACAATTCTTAACATTAGTTCACATTTCTTAACAACTCTCAACATTTATTAACAATTTTTAACATTTCTTAACAACTCTTAACATTTTTCAACAATTCTCAACAACTCTCAACAACTCTCAACAATTCCTACAGACTCTTAACATTTTTCAACAACTCTTAACATTGCTTAGCATTTGTTAAAATTTCTTAACAACTCTCAACGTTTCTTAACAACTCTCAAAATATCTCAACAACTGTCAACAGTTCCTACCAATTCTTAACATTTTTGAACGACTCTCAACATTTCTCAACATCTCTTAACATTTCTCAACAACTCTCAACATTTCTCAACAACTCCTAAAATTTCTCAACGACTCTCAACATTTCTCAACAACTCTCAACATTTCTCAACGACTCTCAACATTTCTCAACAACTCTCAACATTTCTCAACGACTCTCAACATTTCTCAACGACTCTCAACATTTCTCAACGACTTTCAACATTTCTCAACAATTTTTAAAATTTCTTAACATTTCTTAACAATTTTCAACAACTCTCAACATTTTTTAATAACTCTCAAAATATCTCAACAACTAAGATCTAACCTAAGATTGAGTGATATAGCCCTTGAAAGTTATACAAAACACGTGACTACAGTAACACAAATCAATGAAGTTGGGACCTAGCCCAAGATTGATTTTTATAGACCTCGACAGTTATAAAAAACACGTAAATACAGTAACACAAATAAATAAAGTTGGGACCTAATCGAGATTCAGTTTTATAGCCCTCTAAATTTATACAAAACACGTGACTATAATAATACAAATCAAGGATGTTGGGACCAAATCCAAGATTGAGATTTATAGCCCTCGACAGTTATACAAAACACGTGTCTACAGTAACACAAATCAATGAAGTGTGGACCTAGCCCCAGATTGAGTTTTATAGCCCTCGACAGTTATACAAAAGACTTGACTACAGTAAAAGAAATCAATGAAGTTGGGACCTAGCCCAAGATTGAGTTTTATAGCCCTCGACAGTTATACAAAACACGTGACTACAGCAACACAAATCAATAAAGTTGGGACCTAACCCAAGATTGAGTTTTATAGCCCTCGACATTTATACAAAATACGTGACTGCAGTAACACAAATCAATAAAGTTGGGACCTAACCCAAGATTGAGATTTATAGCCCTCGACAGTTATACAAAACACGTGTCTACAGTAACACAAATCAATGAAGTGTGGACCTAATAAAGATTCAGTTTTATAGCCCTCTAACCTTATACAAAACACGTGACTATAGTAACACAAATCAATGAAGTTGGGACCAAATCCAAGATTGAGATTTATAGCCCTGGACAGAGATAAATAAAAACATGTGACTTCAGTAACACAAATCAATAAAATTGTGACCTAACCCATGATTGAGTTTTATAGCCCTCGACAGTTATACAAAACACGTGACTACAGTAACACAAACCAATGAAGTTGTGACCTAACCCAAGATTGAGTTTTATAGCCCTCGACAGTTATACAAAACACGTGACTACAGTAAAAAAATCATTTAAGTTGGGACCTAACACAAGATTGTGTTTTTTAGCCCTCGACAGTTATACAAGACACGTGACCACAGTAACACAAATCAATGAAGTTGGAAGCTAACCCAAGATTTAGTTTTATAGCCCTCGACGGTTATACAAAACACTTTACTACAGTAACACAAATCAATGAAGTTGGGACCTAACCCAAGATTGAGTTTTATCGCCTTTGACAGTTATACAAAACACGTGACTACAGTAGAACAAATCAATAACGTTGAGACCTAACCCAAGATTGAGTTTTATATCCCTCGACAGTTATACAAAACACCTGACTACAGTAAATCAAATAAATGAATTAGGGACCTAGCCCAATATTGAGTTTTATAGCCCTTGACAGTTATACAAAACACGTGTCGACAGTAAAAGAAATCAATGAAGTTGGGACCTAGCCCAAGATTGAGTTTTATAGCCCTCGACAGTTATGCAAAACACGTGACTACAGTAATAAAAATAAATGAATTAGGAAACAAACCCAAGATTGAGTTTTAGAGCCCTCAACAGTTATACAAAACACGTTACTACAGTAACACAAACAAATGAATTTGGGACTTAACCCAAGATTGAATTTTATAGCCCTTGACAGTTAAACAAAACACGTGACTACAGTAAGACAAATCGATGAAGTTGGGACCTATCCCTAGATTGAATTTTTAAGCCCTTGACAATATAACAAAACACGTGACTACAGTAACACAAAACACTCAACATTTCTCAACGACACTAAACATATTTCAACAACTCTTAACATTTCTTAACATTTGTAAAAATTTCTGAAGAACTCTCAACATTTCTCAACATCTCTTAACATGTTTCAACCACTCTTAACATTTCTCAACAATTTTTGACATTTCTTAACATTTCTTAAAATTTTTAAACATTTTAAAACATTTTTAAAAATTGTCAATATTTGTTAACAGTTCTTAACAACTCTCAACATTTCTTAACATTTGTTAACATTTCTTAACATTTCTTAACATTCCTTAACAACTCTCAACATTTCTTAACAATTCTTAACATTTCTCAACACTTCTCATCATTTCTCAACATCTTTTAACATTGTTCAAAAATTTTCAACAACTCTCATCAATTCCTACCAACTCTTAACTTTTCTGAACAACTCTCAACATTTATCAACATCTCTTAACATGTTCAACAACTCTTAACATTTCTCAACGACTCTTAACATTTCTCAAAAATTCTTGACATTTCTTAACATTTTTAAACATTTTTAGCAACTCTCAACATTTTTAACAATTGTCAACATTTGTTAACAATTCTTTACATTTCTTGACATTTGTTAACATTTTTCAACATTTCCTAACACCTCATAACATTACTCAAAACCTCTCAACATTTCTCAACAACTCTCAAAATATCTCAACAATTCTCAACAATTCATACCAAATCTTAATATTTCTGAACAACTCTCAACATTTCTCAACATCTCTTAACATGTTACAACAACTCTTAACATTTCTGAACAACTCTCAACATTTCTCAACATCTCTTAACATGTTTCAACAACTCTAAACATTTCTCAACGACTCGTAACATTTTCCAACATTTTTTAACATTTTTTAACAGGTCTCAACATGTTTTAACAATTGTCAACATTTGTTAACAGTTCTTAACTTTTCTCAACATTTTTTAACAATTCTTAACATTTCTCAACAACTCTCAACATTTATAACATCTCTTAACACATTTCACCAACTCTCAACATTTCTTAATAACTCTCAAAATATCTCAACAACTCTCAACAATTCCTACCAACTCTTAACATTTCTAAACAACTCTCAACACTTCTCAACATCTCTTAACATTTCTCAACAATTCTTAACATTTTTCAACAACTCTCAACATTTATCAACATCTCTTAACACATTTCAACAACTCTCAACATTTCTTAATAACTCTCAAAATATCTCAACAACTCTCAACAATTCCTACCAACTCTTAACATTTCTAAAAAACTATCAACACTTCTCAACATCTCTTAACATTTCTCAACAATTCTTGACATTTCTTAACATTTCTTAACATTTTTAAACATTTTTCAACAACTCTCAACATTTTTTAACACTTGTCAACATTTGTTAACAATTCTTAACATTTCTTAACATTAGTTAACATTTCTTAACAACTCTCAACATTTATTAACAATTTTTAACAATTCTTAACAACTCTTAACATTTTTCAACAATTCTCAACAATTTTCAACAACTATCAACATTTCTTAACAGGTCTCAAAATATCTCAACAAATCTCAACAACTCTCAACAATTCCTACAGACTCTTAACATTTTTCAACAACTCTTAACATTGCTTAGCATTTGTTAAAATTTCTTAACAACTCTCAACGTTTCTTAACAACTCTCAAAATATCTCAACAACTCTCAACAGTTCCTACCAACTCTTAACATTTCTGAACGACTCTCAACATTTCTCAACATCTCTTAACATTTCTCAACAACTCTCAACATTTCTCAACAACTCCTAAAATTTCTCAACGACTCTCAACATTTCTCAACAACTCTCAACATTTCTCAACGACTCTCAACATTTCTCAACAACTCTCAACATTTCTCAACGACTCTCAACATTTCTCAACGACTCTCAACATTTCTCAACGACTCTCAACATTTCTCAACAATTTTTGACATTTCTTAACATTTCTTAACAATTTTCAACAACTCTCAACATTTTTTAATAACTCTCAAAATATCTCAACAACTAAGATCTAACCTAAGATTGAGTGATATAGCCCTTGACAGTTATACAAAACACGTGACTACAGTAACACAAATCAATGAAGTTGGGACCTAGCCCAAGATTGAGTTTTATAGCCCTCGACAGTTATAAAAAACACGTGACTACAGTAACACAAATAAATGAAGTTGGGACCTAATCGAGATTCAGTTTTATAGCCCTCTAAATTTATACAAAACACGTGACTATAATAACACAAATCAAGGAAGTTGGGACCTAAATCCAAGATTGAGATTTATAGCCCTCGACAGTTATACAAAACACGTGTCTACAGTAACACAAATCAATGAAGTGGGACCTAGCCCCAAGATTGAGTTTTATAGCCCTCGACAGTTATACAAAACACGTGACTACAGTAACACAAATCAATGAAGTTGGGACCTAACCCAAGATTGAGTTTTATAGCCCTCGACAGTTATACAAAACACGTGACTACAGTAACACAAATCAATGAAAGTTGGGACCTAACCCAAGATTGAGTTTTATAGCCCTCGACAGTTATACAAAACACGTGACTACAGTAACACAAATCAATGAAGTTGGGACCTAACCCAAGATTGAGTTTTATAGCCCTCGACAGTTTATACAAAACACGTGACTACAGTAACACAAATCAATGAAGTTGGGACCTAATCCAAGATTGAGTTTTATAGCCCTCGACAGTTATACAAAACACGTGACTACAGTAACACAAATCAATAAAGTTGTGACCTAACCCAAGATTGAGTTTTATAGCCCTCGACAGTTATACAAAACACGTGACTACAGTAACACAAATCAATGAAGTTGGACCTAACCCAAGATTGAGTTTTATAGCCCTCGACAGTTATACAAAACACGTGACTACAGTAACACAAATCAATGAAGTTGGGACCTAACCAAGATTGAGTTTTTATAGCCCTCGACAGTTATACAAGACACGTGACCACAGTAACACAAATCAATGAAGTTGGGAAGCTAACCCAAGATTGAGTTTTATAGCCCTCGACAGTTATACAAAACACGTGACTACAGTAACACAAATCAATGAAAGTTGGGACCTAACCCAAGATTGAGTTTTATAGCCCTTCGACAGTTATACAAAACACGTGACTACAGTAGAACAAATCAATAACGTTGAGACCTAACCCAAGATTGAGTTTTATAGCCCTCGACAGTTATACAAAACACGTGACTACAGTAACATCAAATAAATGAATTAGGGACCTAGCCCAATATTGAGTTTTATAGCCCTTGACAGTTATACAAAACACGTGTCGACAGTAAAAGAAATCAATGAAGTTGGGACCTAGCCCAAGATTGAGTTTTATAGCCCTCGACAGTTATACAAAACACGTGACTACAGTAACACAAATCAATAAAGTTGAGACCTAAGCCCAACTTGAAATTTATAGCCCTCGACAGTTATGCAAAACACGTGACTACAGTAATACAAATAAATGAATTAGGAAACAAACCCAAGATTGAGTTTTTAGAGCCCTCAACAGTTATACAAAACACGTTACTACAGTAACACAAAACACTCAACATTTCTCAACGACACTAAACATATTTCAACAACTCTTAACATTTCTTAACATTTGTAAAAAATTCTGAAGAACTCTCAACATTTCTCAACATCTCTTAACATGTTTCAACCACTCTTAACATTTCTCAACAATTTTTGACATTTCTTAACATTTCTTAACATTTTTAAACATTTTAAAACATTTTTAACAATTGTCAATATTTGTTAACAGTTCTTAACAACTCTCAACATTTCTTAACATTTGTTAACATTTCTTAACATTTCTTAACATTCCTTAACAACTCTCAACATTTCTTAACAATTCTTAACATTTTTCAACAACTCTCAACATTTCTCAACATCTTTTAACATTTTTCAACAATTTTCAACAACTCTCAACAATTCCTACCAATTCTTAACATTTCTGAACAACTCTCAACATTTCTCAACATCTCTTAACATGTTTCAACAACGCTTAACATTTCTCAACAATTTTTGACATTTCTTAACATTTCTTAACATTTTTAAACATTTTAAAACATTTTTAACAATTGTCAATATTTGTTAACAGTTTTTAACAACTCTCAACATTTCTTAACATTTGTTAACATTTCTTAACATTTGTTAACATTCCTTAACAACTCTCAACATTTCTTAACAATTATTAACATTTCTCAACAACTCTCAACATTTCTCAACATCTTTTAACATTTTTCAACAATTTTCAACAACTCTCAACAATTCCTACCAACTCTTAACATTTCTGAACAACTCTCAAAATATCTCAACAACTCTCAACAATTCCTACCAACTCTTAACATTTCTAAACAACTCTCAACATTTCTCAACATCTCTTAAAATTTCTCAACAATTCTTGACATCTCTTAACATTTCTTAACATTTTTTAACATTTTTCAATAACTCTCAACATTTTTTAACAATTGTCAACATTTGTTAACAATTCTTAACATTTCTTAACATTAGTTAACATTTCTTAACAACTCTCAACATTTATTAACAATTTTTAACATTTCTTAACAACTCTCAACATTTCTTAACAATTCTTAACATTTCTCAACAACTCTCACCATTTCTCAACATCTTTTAACATTTTTCCACAATTTTCAACAACTCTCAACAATTCCTACCAACTCTTAACATTTCTGAACAACTCTCATTATTTCTCAACGACTCTTAACATTTCTCAACAATTCTTGACATTTCTTAACATTTTTAAACATGTTTTTAGCAACTCTCAACATTTTTTAACAATTGTCAACATTTGTTAACAATTCTTAACATTTGTTAACATTCCTTAACAACTCTCAACATTTCTTAACAATTCTTAACATTTCTCAACAACTCTCAACATTTCTCAACATCTTTTAACATTTTTCAACAATTTTCAACAACTCTCAACAATTCCTACCAACTCTTAACATTTCTGAACAACTCTCAACATTTATCAACATCTCTTAACATGTTCAACAACTCTCAACATTTCTCAACGACTCTTAACATTTCTCAACAATTCTTGACATTTCTTAACATTTTTAAACATTTTTTAGCAACTCTCAACATTTTTAACAATTGTCAACATTTGTTAACAATTCTTTACATTTCTTGACATTTGTTAACATTTTTCAACAATTCTCAACATTTCCTAACACCTCATAACATTTCTCAAAACCTCTCAACATTTCTCAACAACTCTTAAAATATCTCAACAACTCTCAACAATTCATACCAACTCTTAACATTTCTGAACAACTCTCAACATTTCTCAACATCTCTTAACATGTTTCAACAACTCTCAACATTTCTCAACGACTCTTAACATTTTCCAACATTTTTAAACATTTTTTAACAGGTCTCAACATGTTTTAACAATTGTCAACATTTGTTAACAGTTCTTATTTTTTCTTAACATTTGTTTACATTTCTTTACAACTCTCAACATTTTTTAACAAATCTTAACATTTCTCAACAACTCTCAACATTTATCAACATCTCTTAACACATTTCAACAACTCTCTACATTTCTTAATAACTCTCAAAATATCTCAACAACTCTCAACAATTCCTAACAACTCTTAACATTTCTAAACAACTCTCAACATTTCTCAACATCTCTTAAATTTTCTCAACAATTCTTGACATTTCTTAACATTTCTTAACATTTTTAAACATTTTTTCAACAACTCTCAACATTTTTTAACCATTGTCAACATTTGTTAACAATTCTTAACATTTCTTAACATTAGTTAACATTTCTTAACAACTCTCAACATTTCTTAACAATTTTTAACATTTCTTAACAACTCTCAACATTTCTTAACATCTCTTAACATTTCTCAACAATTCTCAACAATTTTCAACAACTATCAACATTTCTTAACAGCTCTCAAAATATCTCAACAACTCTCAACAATTCCTACCACCTCTTAACATGTTTCAACAACTGTTAACATTTCTCAACAATTTTTGACATTTCTTAACATTTCATAACATTTTTAAACATTTTAAAACATTTTTAACAATTGTCAACATTTGTTAACAGTTCTTAACAAATCTCAACATTTCTTAACATTTGTTAACATTTCTTAACATTTGTTAAAATTTTCTTTACATTTGTTAACATTCCTTAACAACTCTCAACATTTCTTAACAATTCTTAACATTTCTCAAAAACTCTAAACATTTCTCAACATCTTTTAACATTTCTCAACAATTTTTAACAACTCTCAACAATTCCTACCATCTCTTAACATTTCTGAACAACTCTCAACATTTATCAACATCTCTTAACATGTTCAACAACTCTCAACATTTCTCAACGACTCTTAACATTTCTCAACAATTCTTGACATTTCTTAACATTTTTAAACATTCTTTAGCAACTCTCAACATTTTTAACAATTGTCAACATTTAATAACAATTCTTTACATTTCTTGACATTTGTTAACATTTTTCAACAATTCTCAACATTTCCTAACACCTCATAACATTACTCAAAACCTCTCAACATTTCTCAACAACTCTCAAAATATCTCAACAACTCTCAACAATTCATACCAAATCTTAACATTTCTGAACAACTCTCAACATTGCTCAACATCTCTTAACATGTTTCAACAACTCTAAACATTTCTCAACGACTCGTAACATTTTCCAACATTTTTAAACATTTCTTAACATGTCTCAACATGTTTTAACAATTGTCAACATTTGTTAACAGTTCTTAACTTTTCTCAACATTTTTTAACAATTCTTAACATTTCTCAACAACTCTCAACATTTATAACATCTCTTAACACATTTCAACAACTCTCAACATTTCTTAATAACTCTCAAAATATCTCAACAACTCTCAACAATTCCTACCAACTCTTAACATTTCTAAACAACTCTCAACACTTCTCAACATCTCTTAACATTTCTCAACAATTCTTAACATTTCTCAACAACTCTCAACATTTATAACATCTCTTAACACATTTCAACAACTCTCAACATTTCTTAATAACTCTCAAAATATCTCAACAACTCTCAACAATTCCTACCAACTCTTAACATTTCTAAACAACTCTCAACACTTCTCAACATCTCTTAACATTTCTCAACAATTCTTAACATTTTTCAACAACTCTCAACATTTATCAACATCTCTTAACACATTTCAACAACTCTCAACATTTCTTAATAACTCTCAAAATATCTCAACAACTCTCAACAATTCCTACCAACTCTTAACATTTCTAAACAACTCTCAACACTTCTAAACATCTCTTAACATTTCTCAACATTTCTTAACATTTTTAAACATTTTTCAACAACTCTCAACATTTTTTAACACTTGTCAACATTTGTTAACAATTCTTAACATTTCTTAACATTAGTTAACATTTCTTAACAACTCACAACATTTCTTAACAATTTTTAACAATTCTTAACAACTCTTAACATTTTTCAACAATTCTCAACAATTTTCAACAACTATCAACATTTCTTAACAGGTCTCAAAATATCTCAACAACTCTCAACAACGCTTAACAATTCCTACAGACTCTTAACATTTTTCAACAACTCTTAACATTGCTTAGCATTTGTTAAAATTTCTTAACAACTCTCAACGTTTCTTAACAACTCTCAAAATATCTCAACAACTCTCAACAGTTCCTACCAACTCTTAACATTTCTGAACGACTCTCAACATTTCTCAACATCTCTTAACATTTCTCAACAACTCTCAACATTTCTCAACAACTCCTAAAATTTCTCAACGACTCTCAACATTTCTCAACAACTCTCAACATTTCTCAACGACTCTCAACATTTCTCAACAACTCTCAACATTTCTCAACGACTCTCATCATTTCTCAACGACTCTCAACATTTCTCAACGACTCTCAACATTTCTCAACAATTTTTGACATTTCTTAACATTTCTTAACAATTTTCAACAACTCTCAACATTTTTTAATAACTCTCAAAATATCTCAACAACTAAGATCTAACCTAAGATTGAGTGATATAGCCCTTGACAGTTATACAAAACACGTGACTACAGTAACACAAATCAATGAAGTTGGGACCTAGCCCAAGATTCATTTTTATAGACCTCGACAGTTATAAAAAACACGTGACTACAGTAACACAAATAAATGAAGTTGGGACCTAATCGAGATTCAGTTTTATAGCCCTCTAAATTTATACAAAACACGTGACTATAATAATAAAAATCAAGGAAGTTGGGACCAAATCCAAGATTGAGATTTATAGCCCTCGACAGTTATACAAAACACGTGTCTACAGTAACACAAATCAATGAAGTGTGGACCTAGCCCCAGATTGAGTTTTATAGCCCTCGACAGTTATACAAAAGACATGACTACAGTAAAAGAAATCAATGAAGTTGGGACCTAGCCCAAGATTGAGTTTTATAGCCCTCGACATTTATACAAAACACGTGACTACAGCAACACAAATCAATAAAGTTGGGACCTAACCCAAGATTGAGTTTTATAGCCCTCAACAGTTATACAAAACACGTGACTACAGTAACAAAAATAAATAAAGCTGGGAACTAGCCAAAGATTGAGTTTAATAGCCCTCGACATTTATACAAAATACGTGACTACAGTAACACAAATCAATAAAGTTGGGACCTAACCCAAGATTGAGATTTATAGCCCTCGACAGTTATACAAAAAACGTGTCTACAGTAACACAAATCAATGAAGTGTGGACCTAATAAAGATTCAGTTTTATAGACCTCTAAATTTATACAAAGCACGTGACTATAGTAACACAAATCAATGAAGTTGGGACCAAATCCAAGATTGAGATTTATAGCCCTGGACAGAGATAAATAAAAACATGTGACTTCAGTAACACAAATCAATAAAGTTGTGACCTAACCCATGATTGAAATTTATAGCCCTCGACAGTTATACAAAACACGTGACTACAGTAACACAAACCAATGAAGTTGTGACCTAACCCAAGATTGAGTTTTATAGCCCTCGACAGTTATACAAAACACGTGACTACAGTAAAAAAATCATTTAAGTTGGGACCTAACACAAGATTGTGTTTTTTAGCCCTCGACAGTTATACAAGACACGTGACCACAGTAACACAAATCAATGAAGTTGGAAGCTAACCCAAGATTTAGTTTTATAGCCCTCGACGGTTATACAAAACACTTTACTACAGTAACACAAATCAATGAAGTTGGGACCAAACCCAAGATTGAGTTTTATCGCCTTTGACAGTTATACAAAACACGTGACTACAGTAGAACAAATCAATAACGTTGAGACCTAACCCAAGATTGAGTTTTATAGCCCTCGACAGTTATACAAAACACCTGACTACAGTAAATCAAATAAATGAATTAGGGACCTAGCCCAATATTGAGTTTTATAGCCCTTGACAGTTATACAAAACACGTGTCGACAGTAAAAGAAATCAATGAAGTTGGGACCTAGCCCAAGATTGAGTTTTATAGCCCTCGACAGTTATACAAAACACGTGACTACAGTAACACAAATCAATAAAGTTGAGACCTAAGCCAATCTTGAGTTTTATAGTCCTCGACAGTTATGCAAAACACGTGACTACAGTAATACAAATAAATGAATTAGGAAACAAACCCAAGATTGAGTTTTAGAGCCCTCAACAGTTATACAAAACACGTTACTACAGTAACACAAACAAATGAACTTGGGACTTAACCCAAGATTGAATTTTATAGCCCTTGACAGTTAAACAAAACACGTGACTACAGTAAGACAAATCGATGAAGTTGGGACCTAACCCTAGATTGAATTTTTTAGCCCTCGACAATAAAACAAAACACGTGACTACAGTAACAAAAAACACTCAACATTTCTCAACGACACTAAACATATTTCAACAACTCTTAACATTTCTTAACATTTGTAAAAATTTCTGAAGACCTCTCAACATTTCTCAACATCTCTTAACATGTTTCAACCACTCTTAACATTTCTCAACAATTTTTGACATTTCTTAACATTTCTTAACATTTTTAAACATTTTAAAACATTTTTAACAATTGTCAATATTTGTTAACAGTTCTTAACAAATCTCAACATTTCTTAACATTTGTTAACATTTATTAACATTTCTTAACATTCCTTAACAACTCTCAACATTTCTTAACAATTCTTAACATTCTCAACACTTCTCATCACTTCTCAACATCTTTTAACATTTTTCTAAAATTTTCAACAACTCTCATCAATTCCTACCAACTCTTAACTTTTCTAAACAACTCTCAACATTTATCAACATCTCTTAAAATGTTCAACAACTCTTAACATTTCTCAACGACTCTTAACATTTCTCAAAAATTCTTGACATTTCTTAACATTTTTAAACATTTTTAGCAACTCTCAACATTTTTAACAATTGTCAACATTTGTTAACAATTCTTTACATTTCTTGACATTTGTTAACATTTTTCAACAATTCTCAACATTTCCTAACACCTCATAACATTACTCAAAACCTCTCAACATTTCTCAACAACTCTCAAAATATCTCAACAACTCTCAACAATTCATACCAAATCTTAACATTTCTGAACAACTCTCAACATTTCTCAACATCTATTAACATGTTTCAACAACTCTAAACATTTCTCAACGACTCGTAACATTTTCCAACATTTTTAAACATTTTTTAACAGGTCTCAACATGTTTTAACAATTGTCAACATTTGTTAACAGTTCTTAACTTTTCTCAACATTTTTTAACAATTCTTAACATTTCTCAACAACTCTCAACATTTATAACATCTTTTAACACATTTCAACAACTCTCAACATTTCTTAATGACTCTCAAAATATCTCAACAACTCTCAACAATTCCTACAAACTCTTAACATTTCTAAACAACTCTCAACACTTCTCAACATCTCTTAACATTTCTCAACAATTCTAACATTTTTCAACAACTCTCAACATTTATCAACATCTCTTAACACATTTCAACAACTCTCAACATTTCTTAATAACTCTCAAAATATCGCAACAACTCTCAACAATTCCTACCAACTCTTAACATTTCTAAACAACTCTCAACACTTCTCAACATCTCTTAACATTTCTCAACAATTCTTGACATTTCTTAACATTTCTTAACATTTTTTAACATTTTTCAACAATTCTCAACATTTTTAACACTTGTCAACATTTGTTAACAATTCTTAACATTTCTTACCATTAGTTAACATTCCTACCAACTCTTAACATTTTTCAACAACTCTTAACATTGCTTAGCATTTGATAAAATTTCTTAACAACTCTCAACGTTTCTTAACAACTCTCAAAATATCTCAACAACTCTCAACAGTTCCTACCAACTCTTAACATTTCTGAACGACTCTCAACATTTCTCAACATCTCTTAACATTTCTCAACAATTCTCAACATTTCTCAACAACTCCTAAAATTTCTCAACGACTCTCAACATTTCTCAATAACTCTCAACATTTCTAAACGACTCTCAACATTTCTCAACAACTCTCAACATTTCTCAACGACTCTCAACATTTCTCAACGACTCTCAACATTTCTCAACAATTTTTGACATTTCTTAACATTTCTTAACAATTTTCAACAACTCTCAACATTTTTTTAAAACTCTCAAAATATCTCAACAACTAAGATCTAACCTAAGATTGAGTGATATAGCCCTTGACAGTTATACAAAACACGTGACTACAGTAACACAAATCAATGAAGTTGGGACCTAGCCAAAGATTGAGTTTTATAGACCTCGACAGTTATAAAAAACACGTGACTACAGTAACACAAATAAATGAAGTTGGGACCTAATCGAGATTCAGTTTTATAGCCCTCTAAATTTATACAAAACACGTGACTATAATAATACAAATCAATTAAGTTGGGACCTAACACAAGATTTATTTTAGCCCTCGACAGTTATACAAGACACGTGACCACAGTAACACAAATCAATGAAGTTTGAAGCTAACACAAGATTGAGTTTTATAGCCCTCGACGGTTATACAAAACACTTTACTACAGTAACACAAATCAATGAAGTTGGGACCTAACTCAAGATTGAGTTTTATCGCCTTTGACAGTTATACAAAACACGTGACTACAGTAACACAAATCAATAAAGTTGGGACCTAACCCAAGATTGAGTTTTATAGCCCTCGACAGTTATACAAAACACGTGACTACAGTAAAAAAATCAATTAAGTTGGGACCTAACACAAGATTGAGTTTTTTAGCCCTCGACATTTATACAAAATACGTGACTACAGTAACACCAATCAATAAAGTTGGGACCTAACCCAAGATTGAGTTTTATAGCCCTCGACAGTTATACAAAACACGTGTCTACAGTAACACAAATCAATGAAGTGTGGACCTAGCCAAAGGTTGAGTTTTATAGCCCTCGACAGTTATACAAAAGACGTGACTACAGTAACACAAATAAATGAAGTTGGGACTTAATCAAGATTCAGTTTTATAGCCCTCTAAATTTATACAAAACACGTGACTATAGTAAACACAAATCAATGAAGTTGGGACCAAATCCTAGATTGAGATTTAGAGCCTTCAACAGTTATACAAAACACGTGACTACAGTAGAACAAATCAATAACGTTGAGACCTAACCCAAGATTGAGTTTTATAGCCCTCGACAGTTTTACAAAACACCTGACTACAGTAACACAAATAAATGAATTAGGGACCTAGCCCAAGATTGAGTTTTATAGCCCTTGAAAGTTATTCAAAACACGTGTCTACAGTAAAAGAAATCAATGAAGTTGAGACCTAAGCCAAACTTGAGTTTTATAGCCCTCGACAGTTATACAAAACACGTGACTACAGTAACACAAATAAATGCATTAGGAAACAAACCCAAGATTGAGTTTTAGAGCCCTCAAAAGTTATACAAAAAACGTTACTACAGTAACACAAACAAATGAATTTGGGACTTAACCCATAGATTGAATTTTATAGCCCTTGACAGTTAAACAAAACACGTGACTACAGTAAGACAAATCCATGAAGTTGTGACCTATCCCTAGATTGAATTTTATAGCCCTCGACAATAAAACAAAACACGTGACTACAGTAACACAAAACACTCAACATTTCTCAACGACACTAAACATTTTTCAACAACTCTTAACATTTCTTAACATTTGTAAAAATTTCTGAAGAACTCTCAACATTTCTCAACATCTCTTAACATGTTTCAACAACTCTTAACATTTCTCAACAATTTTTGACATTTCATAACATTTCTTAAAATTTTTAAACATTTTAAAACATTTTTAACAATTGTCAACATTTGTTAACAGTTCTTAACAATTCTCAACATTCTAACATTTCTAACATTTCTTAACATTTGTTAACATTTCTTAACATTTGTTAACATTTCCTTAACAACTGTCAACATTTCTTAACAATTCTTAACATTTTGAACAACTCTTAACATTTATCAACATTTCTTAACATGTTCAACAACCTCAACATTTCTCAACGACTCTTAACATTTGTCACAATTCTCAACATTTCTAACACCTCATAACATTTTTCAAACCCTCTCAACATTTCTTAATAACTCTCAAAATTTCTCAACAACTCTCAACAATTCATAACAACTCTTAACATTTCTGAACAACTCTCAACATTTCTCAACATCTCTTAACATGTTTCAACAACTCTCAACATTTCTCAACGACTCTTAACATTTTCTCAACATTTGTTAACATTTTTTAACAGGTCTCAAATGTTTTAACAATTGTCAACATTTTTAACAGTTCTTAACATTTTCTTAACATTTGTTAACATTTCTTTACAACTCTCAACATTTCTTAACAATTCTTAACATTTCTCAACAACTCTCAACATTTATCAACATCTCTTAAACATTTCAACAACTCTCAACATTTCTTAATAACTCTCAACAATTCTCAACAACTCTCTAACAATTCCTACCAACTCTTAACATTTCTCAACAACTCTCAACATTTCTCAACAATCTTAACATTTCTCAACAATTTCTTAACATTTTTAACATTTTAAAACATTTTTAACAACTCTCAACATTTGTTAACATTCTAACAATCTCAACATTTCTTAACATTTTTAACATTTCTTAACATTTGTTAACATTCTTAACAACTCTCAACATTTCTTAACAATTCTAACATTTCTCAACAACTCTCAACATTTATCAACATCTTTAACATTTTTCAACATTTTCAACAACTCTCAACATTTCTAACAACTCTCAACATTTATCAACATTCTTAACATTTCTAAACAACTCTCAACATTTCTCAACAACTCTTAACATTTCTAAACAATCTTGACATTTCTTAACATCTTAAACATTTTCAACAATCTCAACATTTCTCAAACGACTCTTAACATTTTCCAACAATTTTTAAACATTTTTAACAGTCTCAACATTTTTAACAATTGTCAACATTTGTTAACATCTTAACATTTCTTAACATTTGTTAACATTTCTTACAACTCTCAACATTTCTTAACAATTCTTAACATTTCTCAACAACTCTCAACATTTATCAACATTCTTAACATATTTCAACAACTCTCAACATTTCTTAACAACTCTCAAAATTTTCAACAACTCTCAACATTCTACCAACTCTTAACATTTCTAAACAACTCTCAACATTTCTCAACATCTCTTAACATTTCTCAACAACTCTCAAACATTTCTCAAACAAATTCTTGACATTTCTTAACATTTCTTAACATTTTAAAACATTTTTCAACACTTCTCAACATTTTTTTAACAATTCTCAACATTTGTTAACAATTCTTAACATTACTTAACATTAGTTAACATTTCGTAACAACTCTCAACATTTCTTAACAATTTTTAACATTTCTTAACAACTCTCAACATTTCTTAACATCTCTTAACATTTTTCAACAATTCTCAACAATTTTCAACTACTATCAACATTTCTTAACAGCTCTCAAAATATCTCAACAGCTCTTAACATTTTTCAACAACTCTTAACATTGCTTAGCATTTGATACAATTTCTTAACAACTCTCAACGTTTCCCAACAACTCTCAACATTTCTCAACAACTCTCAACATTTCTCAAACGCTCTCAAAATTTCCCAACAACTCTCAACATTTCTCAACAACTCTCAACATTTCTCAACGACTCTCAAAATTTCTCAACAACTCTCAACATTTCTCAACATATCTCAACAACTCTTAACATTTCTAACGACTCTCAACATTTCCCAACAACTCTCAACATTTCTCAACAACTCTCAACATTTCTCAACGACTCTCAACATTTCTCAACAACTCTTAACATTTCTCAACGACTCTCAAAATTTCTCAACGACTCTCAACATTTCTCAAAAATTTTTGACATTTCTTAAAATTTCTTAACAATTTTCATCAACTCTCAACATTTTTTAATAACTCTCAAAATATATCAACAACTAAGATCTAACCTAAGATTGAGAGATATAGCCCTTGACAGTTATACAAAACACGTGTCTAAAGTAACACAAATCAATAAAGTTGGGACCTAACTGTCACATCTGATTAACATAATTTTGTGACGTAAGGTCACATGTATGGTGGACGCGGGAAGAAAGGAGCATTTCTATTGGTTGAAAGTGTTGGGCGAACAGTTGTGTGTAGACTTCCGACAGGGAAGCATGATAGTGAATAGCTCAAGATTTCCACGTTATATTACCTCAAATGATTCTTATGTGTACAATATATATGTATATTAAAGTTGTTTTGGATAAACGAATTCTTCAGTGAATTATTGTGCACAAGATTAATTACTGTGAGAACGCCTACATAAAAGAGAAATACAAAGTTATATCGTTACATTGGTGTCGAAGTAAAAGTTCCATGTGAACACTGTACAAGAGATTTCAAGAAAGAGGTTTCGTGGAAATAAGTATTGGATATTTCCAAAAAAGGAAAGTATTCTTTAAAATAAGAAATAATACCAGCT